>PVHP010024436.1:0-26160 GCA_004024765.1 Zapus hudsonius | reverse complement strand
CAGAGCTCCGTCTGTGCCTGCTTCCCAGAACTAGGATTCCAAGTGCATGCCACCACGTCTGATGTTTTGGTGTGGACGCTGAGGGTCAAACTCAGGTTCTCAGGCAAGCATTTTACCCACTGAGCCATCCTCATCCCCTCCAGTGCTTTCTCCCACTGCATTCTGTAAGAGCAGGAACATCTCTCACACAAAGTGGACACAGCACCTCAGACTACTGTCTTACAGCCTTCTGGGGAACCTGCTGCCTATTCTCATCAGGCATGTGGCCAAGACCCATCAGGGGACATTTTCACAAGTGACAGGAGATCCATTCTCATTCCCCAAGATGGAAGAAGCCAGCATAGTTATAGATTCTGGCATGAACAGTCAGGGTTGGAAACTGAAAGGGAAACAGAAGACTGGCCATAACCAGGCAGCCTGAGAGTGTGAAAACCCATAAAAAGACCTTAAGATCCCCTTGGGGTGTCAAGGTAGAAGCCACAGAGAGGGGGCTGTGGGCCTCTCCAGGTGGAGGGGCAGCCTCAGGACCATTGCCTACTTGCTATGAGCTTGGACATCTTGGACATCTCAGTTCCTCACCCACAAAACAGGGATGATAATAGTACCAACTTGTAGCATTGGTGGAAGGATAAACATAATCATGTATATAAGTTGCTTCAAGCACAGGGCCTGGGATATAGAAAACATTTGGTAAGTAAAAGCAATGGTTGTTGGTGTGGAATGGTCATGTTAAATGAAATGCAAAGCCAGAGAGGTGAAGAGATAAGCAGGTAAGATCTAAAGAGGGAGCAGTCACGTCACCTCTCAATTTGAAAGGGACATGAAGTTAACAGAGCATGTCTGAATATAGCTAAACCAAAGAAAGAGATTAAGAGACAAGCTCAAGGCTGAGTCACAAGCATTTGCTAGGCAGGGACCATAGCTGAATCACATGCTATTCCAGCCCCTTGTAGTGGCTTTGTACAAAAGACGCACTCTATTAATGTTTGAGAAATTTACAAATGGCCAGATCCCCAAAGTCTAGGTTTTATGTGTCTTCTCTTCTCCATTCACTTGGTTCCTTTTTATTTCCCTCCCTGTCCATTCATCCCCCTTCTTGTATTTCTCAAGCATCTAGTGTGTATTGCGTGCATCACAATCCTTCTGGAAACGAGCAAGGAATTAAAAAGAAGCCTAGGACAGGGGTGTAATCAAAGCAGCCCAATGTAAACAGTGAATAACTGCAACATGAAGTGGTTATTACACTAGGCCACTTCCCACTACTTACCCCAAACAAGGTCTTTCCCTTGCTTCGCGAGCTGTTGTAATATCTTAAAGGTTTCCCATTTTCACCTCTCTCTTTCCCAAACCATCCAGTCCTCAATAGGCATTGGACAAGAAGAACACAGTGTGGGCTGACGGACAGCAGCAGAGAGAAGAGCTCATCTACCCAAGAGCATCCTGACTCAGAAGCCTCACATGTGAAGGTCACCTCCATCCAGTCAGGGCAGTCAGTGAATATTCCCAAGTTCTATGCCTGAAAGACCCAAGTCACTTCCATAGGAATCCAAGGGAGAGGACACGAAGCAGGTTGGGTCATGGACGTAGACTCCCTAAGGAAAGGGTATGATTGGCTCATTAGCTCTCTCAAATGGGACAATTTTGAAAGACTGAATGTAGCTCCCCCAATAGGTGGTGGGGAGAGGCAGTGTATTTAGCTGTGAAGAGGGTTCTGGACAGCACATTACTGGACCCAGGACACTCAAAGAGGTAACCCTGGCTCTTTTTCTCCAGTGAAGAGGGAGAAAACACAGAGGGGCTCATACAGGTCAGGGCTCAAATGGGAGATTTACCCCTTTAAGATTGTCACCAGCTTGCCTGTAAAGTGCGCATTTTCAGTGTATGTAGGTTGACTAGAATGATCCATGCCATATTGAGTCACAGTCATCACTCCGTCCATCAAAGGCCAGAATGACATCACCTTTCCCCAAAGCCAGCAACTTGCTCCATCCCAAGCTTTCCTTCAAGATCCAAAATAAAACACAGTCCTGACCCCAGGGGAGTCTGCACACTGGCATATGAAGGATTACCAAACAACTCACCGCAGGGAAAAGCTGTCGCTGAGGATTGAGCTGAAGGGTGTCTGAGGAAAACACATGAGAAGCCCTGGGCCACAGCTGAGATGCCACCAGGCTCGCACCCGTCTTCCTCTGCCAGGGTCTTGAAGCCCCTGCTCTCACTTTATGTATAGTCTCTGTGTCCCAGCGGTGAGGGAGAGAATGAATGAGGCTCCTTTGGAAAATGCCAAGAATGAGAACACAGAGGGCTGTCCAAGTACAAAGATGTAAAAGTCCAACCTTGTCCTCGGTGTGGGGATGGTCCCAGCTCAGAGCAGGAGAGGAGACAGGACCTGAGCCAGCCCCCAGGGCAGGGGGAGCTCCTCGGGCAGCAGTGGGGTGTGGGAATGTAGGTTACACAACTAGGGCAGTTCCTTAGCAGGGATGCATCTGCAAGAAGACAGGCAGGGCTGTGAGGAGTGCCAACGCCAAGGAAGCCTGCAGCAGGCTTCAAAGCCTCTGGTCCAGAAAAAGGGAAAACAAGGGATGAAGCAGAAGATGGGTACTGGGAGGTCACTGAGAAGTGTCAAAAGCTGAGGTCAGCCCCTTCAAGGCCCATTCCGACTGCAGGAAACAGGACTCAGGATTCAAGCAAGCATCCTTCCCACAGGGTGGAGGGATGCTGTGTGTGCTCACCCAGGCCTTGTCTGACCTGGAAATGTACTCGTCATCACAGCCCGGAGCCCTCTGCCCCTCCTGCTTTCTGAGTTCTCCATGAACTCATTTCCAGCATTTACCTGCCTGGCTTCCATTTGCTGAGCTGTACATTCAGCCCTTCCACAAATATTGTCAGTGAATGAACAAAAGGCACTGGGCTGGGGACTGGAAGGGCGCTGGGCCAGCAAGTCCTCCTCCTCTGGAAGGGCTAACAGAGAAGTGCAGAATAGATACCCGGAATGAGATCTTCTTTTTCTGAACAATGAAAGATGCTGGAGATGGGGCTGAGGGCATGGAGGCTGGAGAGGCAACAGCAGCCAGGGCGAGGCCTCTGTAGAACATGAAGGCTGCCAGCTAGGAAGCATCAACACCTCTGTCTGTAGCCGTCTGGATACTCTGACCTTCTCTTGAGCCTCACAATCACTTTCCAAAGGGGCAAGCACTCTGTCTGCATCCTGTGCAACAGGAAGTGGATGATGCCTTGCTTAGCACCTAGCTCATACACAGTAGGCGTGAGGTGGGTATGGAATTAACTCATTCTCACAACACAGATTTGTTTAGCATGCGCCCAATGCTGTCCTAGGCCAATGGTCCTCAACCAGAGGTGACTTTGTCACTCTCCTAAGGAACACAGGGGTGTCTGGAGACATGGGTGAATTTCATGGATTGTCATGACCCAAGTTGCAAGAGTTGCACTAGTATCTAGTAAGTAGAGGTCTGGGGTACAGCCCAACATTCTGCAATGCACTTGAAAGTCCACCATGAAGAATTGGCCAGTGCAAATGCCAATGGTTCTTTAGATGGGGCTTCCTAAAGCAGGACACCAACATTCAGTGTCCCAAAGCTAGCAGGAGGAGGCAGCAAACACAAAATGTCTACAGGTACACTAGTGAAAAGGTGCTAAGAAAAGAATAAGAGAAAGGAGAAAGTACAAGAATGAGAGAGAGAGAAAGAGAGAGAGAGAGAGAGAGAGAGATTATGGGGCCACCAGAGATGCCAGAGGGAAGAGGGAAGTGATGCCCTGAGGGTGTGTCTTCCTGATGTGATGGGCAGAGGCCCTGGGCAGGGTACCTGTGGCATCATCAGGTGTGACAGGAAGGTCATGTGGTGGGAACGCAGTGAGAGTTGATGTCGAAGGGTTACTATGATAACAAGGCTAGCTGACTGGGGGGTGGTGCAGTCTTTGAGGACACAGGTCACTCCTAGTATCTTGGAGCTACACTCGTTCTGGAACTACGCTAAAGGAGATGCCAACTTGAGCTGCGGTTTGGCTCAGGAGAGGCAGTTTCCTGTATTAGGAAATTTACACGAGACCAACTGTCCCTGCTTTGTTCTGGTTTGTGCAGGAAATGGGTTTGAGTGTGAGGTTGGCTTTGGTTTAGTAATTGTCGGTTAGCTTTCATTCATTTGAAGAGATAGAGTGTGTAATGAGACACACTATGTATGGAAGAAGGCCTTTCAAGACCCAAAGCGGATCCTAGAGCCAATTTCAATATGATTCTCTTTGTCTTAATGAGGAGAAAAATGCATTCATGGATCCAAAAAAAAAAAAAAACAAAAACAAAAAACAAAAACAAAACAGTTCTGCGCAATCACCAAGGGCAGAGTTGGAATGATGCAGAGATGAAATCAAGCAGATTCTTCTCTCAGCAAGTTAGGGAATTGTGAAAAAAGTTAAGACATCTACCTACTCAACAACATAAGGTCCAGAGTACCAATTGTCTCCAGTGAACAAAGACCTGTGAAGAAGACAAAGATGACCAAGTCCACGCAAGGCAGGACAGCGGCCAGTTCCTATGCCAATCATGACTGGACTGTTCGCTCAGAGTGATGTTGAGTTGGATTCTGAAGTCTTAAATTGGGTGAGGACAAAGTACTGTGCTCAATTACGTGTGTCTATCATAACAAAGAGGTCACGTGGTAGACATGTCAAGCATCTGAACTGGAGTGAATGTGTAGCTTTAGGGGTAAATTACATCTTTTCTCTCAGCGTGTGACATGTAATAAATATGTTGTGGTGTGGATGGAGAGATGGAGGAACAGCTGAAGACTTAATCTCACACATCTATTTCCTTCCTTAATGCCAGGGGTATTTAGCAAAGAAGAGGGTGTGGTGATACACACCTGTGATCTCAGAATGCTAGAAGCTGAGGAGAAAGAATGACAGTGACTTCAAGGTCAGGCTGAGCTACACAGTGACATCCTAGCTCAAAAACAAGAAGGAAGGATGGAAAAGCAAGGAATATCTGGTTACTAAACCAGTAGCTACAAAGATAACCAGGCATCCCTGCTTAAAATCAGAGGGTGATGGCTCTAAAGAAAGGCCAGTTCTGGGCTGAGGTCCCACCCACACCCTGTCTCCACTCCCACTCTCTGTGCCCCAGAACTTCTCAGGTTCCTGGAAGGAGAGGGCAGAACCAACATTTGCTAGTCAAATTTCTACTTCCCAGGACCAGGTAAACAGCACAAGAAGTCTTCCTGCCCCACCTAGCCCTGGCAACAGGACCAGCCAGCCTCCCTGTGCCTTCCTTCATGGAGACCCTGTCAAAAGCTCTTCTTAGACCATTTGAGAAGCAACCTGGAGATGTGCCTGGGATTTGGCAGAGTCTGATCCAGGCACATTCCAGGATGCTCTTCCTGTTTGCTAGTTAATCCTGGATTGAGGCAAAGAGACAGCATGGCATTCAGGATCCTGAGAAATGATATTGATGTATTAATACCATGAAGAGAAGGAGGAAGAATGTTCTGGATTTCCTAGGGCTGGTCAAAACACACACAATAGGAAGGGAGGGGAAGAGGTGGTTCCGGTCAGTGCTTCCAGGGAGCATGCTTTAAGGATGGCCATGTTGGAGGATGTGGTTGTCCTTTTTGGCCAGCATGGTGAATCGAGAAGTATTTCTCTGCCTAGATTGACAGCCCAAGGCTCAGGAAGAAGGTAATCAAACAGAGCCACAGCCAGGGGATCAAAATCACACAAGTCAAAAAAGACAAAAATACTTCTTTCTTGAAAGACAGCCAAAGCAGTACCTTGCAGCACCTGCTGCGTGTGGTCTTGATGCTGAGCTGCTCCCTGCTGCCCAGCCAGTGCCTGACTGCAGGGCCTTCCATTGCAGCCACCATCTTTCTGCCTTGCTTGTTCTGGTTTTATTTTTATTTTCATCTTAATTTTTTCAGAGGCCAAGGAGCAGAAAGGGATGGGGACCTGGCAGAAGCATCATGTGTTCCTGAGCCCACGTGCACAAATAGGCAGACAAGAAGACTTGTCCAACACTCCTGCGGAGGCCTCTACCATGTTTTGGGTGTTTGCCCTCGAGGCTGGGAGCACTGGGTGACTGTAGAGGAGGCCTGAGAAGGAGCTCCATGAACCTCAGAAAAACTGAGAGCTCTGATGTACAAAACAGCAGGAGATTTCTGGGAGCCTGCGTGGGACACCTGGGAACAAGAGACAAAGATCTCTGGGAGACCAGGGCCAATGTGCCCCCATCTTAAAACTCATTTTGGTGGGGCTTAGGGAAAGTGACTTACAGTGTTGGTAAAGTGCAAGCATAAGGACTCGAGTTCAAGTCCCAGAACTCACATGGAAAAAAAAGCCAGGAGTGGTTTGTATGTGTGTAATCCCAGGACTTGGGAACTAAATTCCTGAGGCTCCATGGGCATCCAGGCTAGCCTACTTGACAAGTTCCATGCCTGTGGGAAACCCTGTCTCAAAAAAGGTAAATGTTAGCTAAGAAACAACATGTAAGGTTGTCTCCACACATGTACCCACACACATGGAGCTTGTGCACACACACACACATACACAAGGAAAAATAATATTCCTAAAAGCTATGTTTTAAAATATTTCTATCATTTAATTCCTACTAAAATCCCAATAGGTTCATAGTATCCTCTCTGTCTTACAGAGCAATGGGAGTTCAGAGGGGGGTGAAGAAGTCGCTCCCATGCACATGGCTGTCAGGTGGTAGAGCCAGAACAGAGCCCAGGGTCACCTGACCTCAGGTTCATGTTCTTTGCATCAAGTATCATCACCTCCCAGCACTATAAGGCATCATTAAGGTGTCCCTACTCAGAGCACACCATGTAATCCTGCAAAATAAAACATACTCTGTCTTATTTTTAAATGGTAAGGTTCACAGAGCCCAGAGCAAAATGAAAAGCTCAAAAACAAACCCATGTACACAACAAGAGGATGTGTGATAAAGGTTGGGGCCCATCTCAATGAGGGAAAGAATAATTCTTCAAACACATCAGGCTTCCTTCCATTTACCACACATAAAGACACAAGAAAACCTCACAGTGCAAACAGTAAAGGAAACGTAAGCAAGCCCTTGTGCACCTAAAAACAGACAAGGTTCTTAAATCAGTTTTCCAAAGCCCAAATCAAAGAGGGAAAACATTGAGAGATTTGATTGCATCAACATTAAGTTCAAGAAAAGACATTATCGGCAAAAATCACTGAGTGGTGTCAGATTGGAGAAAAGGTATTTGCGACAAAGAATCACAACCCAACAAAGGATTAGCATCTAGCTGCATTAGAAATACAAACAAATCAACAGGAAATACGACAGAAAAATGGCTCATGAACATGAATGGGGCACTCACAAGAGTGGAAACTGACATGGTCAGTGAGTGACAAAATGATGCTTAAATGTACTAGTGATGAGAAAAGTAAAAGTGAAATCAACCCGGAGATCCCACTGTATGCCCTGGGCTGGAAAACTGGGGTGTTGGGTATGGGAATGTTACTGCAGAGAACATGGGTGCTGAGAACCCTTACTCATGGTTGGTCCAGGCTGGTCTAGTTATTTTAGTGACGCACGTGGTAGTGATTATCAAAACCAAGTACACATCAACCTTACCAACCAACAACCGACAAGGGGATAGAGCATAGAGAAGAGGTTGTATGAGTCCACAAAGTGAAAGGAGATTCATGATAGCCCTGAGGTTTGTGGTCGTGGGGACTGGAGCACCGGGCTCTCATAAATGTCCATATCATGGCCTTCGTGTGACCACACCTTGGCATGAAGGGGCAGATTACATCCCAGCAGCTCCCACTGGTCTCCACATGCCCAGACCTGAGGTAAGTTGCTTTCTAAAAAGGTGCAAGTGAGCAAACAGAGAGAGGGAGGGAGTTAGAGAGAGAGGGAGAACAGGGTTGCACCACTGTGGTCAACTTCAGAGAGATGGTTCTAGCCTGTGGTCCCACTGTGTATGGAGCAGCCGGGAATGTGCTTTCGCTGTCTATGTGATGGCCTGGTGGATGAGTCTAGGCTCCTGCTCAGCCCACCATGCCTGAGGAGACGCTCTCAGGGGACTGCTCTGGTCAGCTCTGATATTTGTTGGCTTCTCTTGGGGGAAGCTGACTTGGAAATCTACTACATTACAACAATGATGTACAAGACAAGATGCCCTCGTCACCATTTTCATTCATTTTTATGGTGGAAAGGAGACAGACTTGGAGTGGGGCAAACCTAGGCTTGTGCTCAGACCCTCCACATTAAGCAGAAGCTGTGGGTTTCTACACCAAACTGTCAACTCTTTGGGGCAAGATGCAAGAATTATTTAATTTAGTGTCTCTAGTGCTTCATCAAATGTTTATTGAGTGAATAAAATAATGAATGGATGAATTAATTAACAAATTAATTTTTGTTCTAATCTCTATTCTCTCCCCCTCAGCATCAAATTAATTCTGAGTATTGAGCTGTTAATCTCCATGGCTAGCACTATGTGGGCACTCGGTTGAAGCTTATAAATATATTTTATGTGCTACTTACTTATTCTGAACTGTTTATGTGCATTTCTTTTGTAAATAACTCTATGAATACATTTATCTTATTCGAGGCATCCTCCTTGAATGTAAATGATATGAAGTTCAGTGATCAAACCTGTGAACACTTATACAAGGTTCTTTGATATTCATTATCAAGATTAATCCTCATATCAACTCTCTCTTGTGCTCTGTGTGGATAAGGAGAATGAAGCCTAAAGGGGTAAGTAATCAACCCACAGGTTTGGGGAATGAGAGCTAGTCAAGTGGAAGGAACAATGGAGACAGCAAGCTATCATCTGCTGTCCCAAGTGCAGTCACTGATTCAGGTGAAGTTCATGAATAGATGGGGAAGGCTCTGGGAGAAAGGCTGTTGGGGAAGAGCAGGGTTATGTGATTTCCAAGTGTCACTCATCGATGACTTGATTATTGCACTGGATTATAATGGCAAAGTCACTAGCTCTAACCAAAGAGTCAAAGTTAAGGTCTCCAACGATGGGAGAGAGACATCCTGTGCCCCTTGATGAGATACTGTGAGTACATGGCAATGCACTTTAGGAATTCCTTCCTGACACACTACATTTGAATATCAGCATGAGGAAACCATCAGAATAATCCAGAATGTAGGACGTTCTGAAGATACTCAGGTTGTTTTTCTAACAAACCAGTCAGCTGTGAAAATGTAAAGAGGCAAGGGGGACGCTCTGGATTCAGAGAGACTAGAGAGCCTGAGGAATTCAGTGTGATGCATTTGCTTCTAGAATTTTTAAAACAGTAGTAAAAGTCATTCCTGTGACATTCAAGGAACATGAAATAAGTACTCAGTAGCAGATAGGATTGCTGAATTAATACTTTCTTTGGTGTGATAATATGACCGTATTCACATTAAATCTCTCGATTGTGCTAATGATCTTGTAATTATGGAGAAGGATGTCCATGCTCTCAGAAAATGTAGCTGAAGCATTTGGGGTGAAGATATTAAGATGTCGGAAACTTAAACAGTTCAGCAAATGAAAAATGCCAAGAGGATGTAGCAGGGGATAGAACATACAAAAGGGGCGAAATGCCAATGTTTCGTGAATCGAGGTCAAGGGCACAGAGGTATTTATTACATAAATCCTTCAGCTTTTCTGTAGATATGAAGTTTTTCAATTGAAAACGAAAAGCCTGGAAGAAAAATAGGTGTTCTGACTCAGAGGCCCAGGATGATTCGAGACAGGAGGACACTAGGCAAGGCCCTCCTCCATGTTCCTAGGCCTACCACCATCAGATCCTATTCCTACACAGAAGGAATAATTGGTAATTCAATGAAAAGGGTTGATTTCCTTCTCATTAAAAAATATTTTGGGTTGACAGAATACTCAATGCAGATTACAAAATTAAGTCTATTTTCCAGTCCATTTTCATCTTAATAGTAAAACACGTTTGCTAAATATACCAATTAGGGGTTGAAGAAAGGGGCATCTTTCTCTCTTAGAGCTCTTTTTTTTCCCTTTCACTAATTTTGTCTCTAGTTAAGGGATGAAACAGAGGGGAAAGTGCTCAGCTTTCGGTGCAGCCCTCCTTTTAGGCTGCTCCCCAGCAGACATGACTAATCACTAGGCTGCTCCCCAGCAGGCATGACAAATTGATCGCCATGCACTTTCCCCTAAGCCTCAGTCTTTTCAGCAGCCTCAAGAAATATCCCACAGAGTTGTATCCTGGTGTTAGCTTTTTCCCTTTTTCTTTCCCTTTTTAAAAAAAGACATTAGAAGAGATGGAAAAATGTTCATTCTTCCATTCTAAGGAGTTCATGATATACAAAGATCTTATGCAAAATACTTTCTGGAAAAGAGTTTTCAAAGTCTCTGGATTTTCTCCCTTCATTATCTGCCAGCTACCTACTGTGTGCAGGTACCTAGGGTGCCAAGCACTAAAAGATATTATTAGCAAGGGGTTCAAATGAGGAAACAAAGCAAGAAATGGCCAATCCACCGAAGGGGGATGAGGAAAGCTTCAAAGAGGAAGCAACATATTCTCAGAAGCTTCCAGAACACTGAGTATAGCTTGAAAGGGGCTCATGAAAGCCATGTGATGAAAGATGTGTGTATGCTTTCATGATGCATTATCCCTATCCTGACTTCCCCAGCGCCCATGGGCACCTGAGCCAACCGTTGCAGAGACCCAGTGTGTAGCTGGTGGTGGCAGCCAGATTGCTTTCAAGTCATCAGTCACAGTAAATAAGTGCCACCCAGCTGTGAGCGAAGTGGAGCCTTTCCCTTTGCAGCAGGTTAGTTTCTTTGAGTGGCTATTCACTGTAGCAGGTGAGGTGGACTGTTACTATGTATGACTTGTGCGGTCAAACTGGACTCACACGAGGTGGTAAAATAGCTCACTCTTGACACTGGGAATCCCATCCCATCCTAAGAATGGCATTTTAGGGAAGAGAGGGCATGTTGGGATAGGGTGAGGAGCACAGAAAACCAACAGTTATCAAAAATCTGCCTTTATCCATGTTGGCGGTATATCCATCACTTCTCCAGCCTTTAGCGACCTTGGGAGGCAGAGAAAAATGGAGGGTGATATGAGCTGCTCATGAGAACAGTGTGGCTCATGGCAGTCATGGAATAAGTGTAGTTGTTATTGCTGTGAAAGGCTGGCACTACCACCAAAATGTACTTTTCATTTTTATGTTTTCTGGAAAATACAACATCCCCAATCGTCTCCTATAGCAAGATCAGGATCAAAGTCTGGTATGGTTATGAAATAGGTAGAGAGAAAATGTGGTAGTTTGAATGTGCTAAGGTAAATGTGTAGCTCCATAGATATAGTTGTTTTATTAAAATTTAGCTTGTAACTTGGGTCTCCAGATGCCCGGCGGAAGGAGGTGTCACTGGGAACAGACCCTAGAGTCTAGCCCTAAGGTGTGTTTAGGGGAAGATCTTCATTCCATCCTAAAGGTGTGAGAGAGAAGTTTGAGCTCTAGAGGTTCCTGCTTGCTTGTCAAGGTCCTACTTTAGTAGGAATAGGTCCTGAGATTCAAATTCAAGTCCATCTGACCCTAAGTCCGTATTCTAAAAATTACAAATGTTGAATATGATTTTGGTTCCACCAGCTGCTGAGCAGGCCAGCCATGGAATTCACAGCCAGATGGCAGAGAAAACTGAGGAGATCCAAAATCCATCAATACGACAAGACAAGATAGCCCACAACCCACCATAAGACATTCCACCTCCACCACATCTGCTGGGCCCACAAGAAACTGCAGAGGAAGCAGCGACAGGTGTACTGCTCTCACTGCTATCCTGACAACCAGCTCCAGGGTGAGGGTGACAGACACTATTGTCAATCAAAACTCATCAAAGCAGAAATCCAGGGGCTACAGAGAACTCAGCACTAAATCAGACTACTAATGGGCATGCCAAGGCTCAGAGAACATGCAAAATAGGGCAGAAAGATTGTGAGAGCCACAGAGTGAGCAGGAATCCTCTGGAGCACAGTCTCCCCTCCACCACAGAGACAGACTAAGGCTTTCATGACCCCACAGTGGATATCAACAACCACACTGAGAAGAGCCCCCAGCGAAACAGGAATGGGGTGAGGGGATAAAAGAGTACAACCTTTTATAAAATAAAAATAAATTATGAATCTTACCTCCCAAATGTGTCACACCCAATATGTACTAGAGTCCTGAGAAACACTGTGATAGTGAGTCACCCCAAAACCTCCCAGGGAAGCGCACTGGGGCTTCTAAGTATGTGGTAATTATATTCCTTAGATCAAACCTATATGAAGATTAAACAGCTTCATGAAATTAAAATTATATCTTGGTAGTGCCTGGCTTTAGCAAGAACAGCTCACACTTACTCATGTATGCTATGGGCCAGGCACTGTAGGAATAAATATTTTACATCTGGTGGTAGACATACTACAGATCCCTAATATTCCCAGTTACCCTCCACTCCTGGGTCCTTTCTACCACCTGAAATTCATGTCTTGCCATGCAACTTGCTTTGGCCAAGGAAATGCAAATAACAATTTATGATTTGTGATTTATGTCATGGTTTGGAAGTCTTGAAGGGCCAGTACATAAGTCTCCATAATCTGTCTTCCTGGTTGCAAGAAGAATGGGAAAATGTTGATAAGGAGGGGCAACAGGATGCAAGTACCCTGACTGATGTCGAGCTAACACACAGGAAGGAGGGGGGCTCTGCTCTGGAGCCATCCAGCTCTTCTTGTCTATTATTGCGGCATAACAAGGCTTATTGCAACCAATAGTTGTCAGGTCCTCCTGCCAACTCTATGGTGAGAGCCCTGTTGCTATTCTCACTCCAAGGACAAGAAGCTACAGTACAGAAGTGTTAGCAAAAGATCACTGTAGCAGTTTTGTCATTGCTTTGACAAAACACTCAACCAAAAGTAGCTGACTGGAAGAAAGGGTCTATATCAGCATGCAGTCTCAAGGGAAGTTTCTTCGTGACAGAGCAGAGGCTGGGTGTCACATCTTGTCACACCAGCTGGGAGGTAGCAGCAAGAGTGAGCTAACTCTGAACACCCAATAGGGCTGGACTAGCAAACCTCAAGGTCCCCCTTCAGGGCCAGCAAGGCATCAGGTGGTAACTGAGTATGAGGCTTAATCACGAACCCATGGGGCTATGGGGGACATTTCACATTCACAATCACTTTTTTCTTTGTCAGCTTTTGCAAGTTTCAAAACCAACTGTGAACTTCCAAATTTGAGACCCGGGAATTCTTTTCCTCAGTATTCCACATTCCCTCGCCAATACTTTTTATCGACCAGATCTCTTTATGCACAAACATCGAGGTCTACAGATTTCTCACTGTACCTTAGCCAATGTTTAAAGAATCGGGGAATTAGAATAACATATAATTTTCAAAAATACCAAAACTGCTTGCTTTAAAAAAGGAAAAAGAAAAGCTTAGTTTCAGCCTATAAGGCAATTAAAAGGGAAAATGGGTTACAACTGAGGTGATTTCTTTGGGGAGTTGCTTGGAACAATAAGAACCATTCAAGGAAAATCTCAGCTTCTCTTTTCCCCAGGTTCTTAAATTTTACTCTAAAGGGCAAATAGACACAATTAAAAACATAATTAGCGTTCTCATAGGTTCCCCAAATTATATGTTTTCTTTCTAATCAAAACTTAACAGATTCTTTGTCTTCTCCCTTAAGTCAACGCAATTCCATAATGCCTTGCTGCAATACTGAAGTCAAAAAGGAATTGTTGGAAACTTCACTCTGTGAACTTGAATATGTCTCTGTCCCCTTGTAAGCAAGGACACTTGTCAGTGTCGTCTGTTGTGTGTGGTCCATCATAATTACTGCTGGGGTAACTCGGGACATTTGGAGCAGTGACTTTTTCAAAAAGCAATTAATGAATGTTATGGGCTCAGAGCAGGTCTGAAGGTCGAGCCCCATAACTGCAAGGGGTGTGCCACCTCTTCCTGGAGACACAGGCCTGCTGGCAGGCCTGACTCTTTGCTGGTTCCCCCTCTAAGTTTCGAGGTCATGAATCTTTAAAAAGTCAGGGATGCTGAATGTGAAAGACATTTTAGTAACAGCAGAGAAAGTGGAGTTGGCTGCCTGGATGGAAAGCCCAGCTCCTCCATGTGCTGGCTGGGAGATTTGGAGATCATTCTCAAACCCTGCTTCCTCATCTATAAGATGCGAGTGGACAGAATGTCTGTCTTACTGTTAGGATAATAAAACAAGGAGATGCCTGTAAAAAAGCCTAGGATAACACTCAGCTCAAACTAGAAACATCTTATAATTACTGCTAGAGAACATGCCTTCCCTTCTGACATCTCCTGCCCTGCGAGGGACACCCATTTGTCTAACATGTCTAGCGTTGCTCTACCCCTTTCTCCTTCCTTCCCTGGGGAGGTAGAATGATTTACCTGGCTCCTGGCCCTTCTTGGCATCCTTCTTGGGACCTAGCTGCCTAGAGGAAGGGAGTCTTCTGAGGAGTCCCCAAACAGCTACAGATTCTAGAGTGAAGGCTGCAGTTGTCCATTACAGCCAGGAGTCCATACTGAACCCCAAATTCCCTGAAGGGTTCAGATTTAGGAAGTGAATTGTTGTGCACATGTAAGTCACTCAACTACTTTTCTCATTGCTGTGACAAAATACCTAAAAAGATTAAGTTAAGGAAGGGTTTATCCTGGCTCACAGTTTGAGGGAACACGGTCTATGAGAGGGAAGGCATGGAAGCGGGAATGTGAGGCAGCTGGCCACTGACAGTCAGGAAGCAGAGAGATGAAAGCCGGTGCTCAGCTAGCCTCCTCTTTATCCGGTCCAGGAGCCCAGCCCATGGAATGATGCTGTCCATACTTAGGACTGGTATTCCCACCTCAACTCACCCAACCTAGAAACTACCTTACAGACATACCCAGAGGCTCATCTTCTAGGTGATTCTAGATCCTGGGAAGGTAACCACCACCATCAATCTGTTTGGGTTGTTGTGGCAAAACTCCTGTAAACTGCATGACTCAAACAACAAGCACAGCAGACCAGGGGTCTGGGAACAATGTGCTTCCTTATACACAGACAGCTTTTCTCACTGTCTTCCATAGAGACAAACTAGCAGAGGGGCTTTCTGGTATCAAGGCCATTCATGAGCACACACTTTCATGGCCTAACCATCTCCCAAGGGCCCCAGTTCCACATACTCTTCTGGAGGAAGAAGCTTCAACATAGGAATGCTGAGTGGCAGGAGGAGACAAACATCCGATCTACATGAATCTATACACTCCTGTGTCTCCAGCAGCCACACTCCCTGAACTAGTCCTTAATGGGAATGAAAGCACCATTTTCTCTCTGTCAGTCTACTGGTGTTACATCAGAATGAAGTGTAGAGAAAGGAGCCGTTATTTACTGGAATCTCTCAGAACTCAGTGGTTTTTCATTGCAATCTTTATGCATGAAAGCTGGCTGGTTGGATCCAGCAATTTCATGTTTGGGAATTTATCCTTGGGATATAATCAACAATATATGAAAAGTCACAGGGCAGTGTAATTCATTCCAGAAGTCTTTATAGAATTAAAAAAAATGAGAAACCTAAATGTCCAATGTTAGAGAATTAATCATAACAGTGAACATCCTGCAACTATTTTTAGTGATGCTGTCAAAGGGTAGGTAATAACAAATGAGCATGCTCATAACCTCGGTGGAAAAACTACAGGCAGAGAAATGTGGATAATATGGTTCTCTTAGGGAGATATGAATGCAGAAAAAAATATGTAAGAAAGATGCTCTAAGTTGTTAACCTTGTTTATCTCTACATGGTGGGGTAGTCAGTCATTTATAGTTTTATTTATGTAGATGTTCTAATTTTTCTATGATGCACATGTGTGTAAAAACATGAAAAGAAAGTATTTTTATAAATCCACGTGTCTGGGAACTGATGGCGAATACTCCTTATCATGCTTCCTTTGGAGGAAGAGCCACTGGGTAGCAAGGGCAACTCACCCAACCTAGCTACCCCAGGGTCTCGTAATCAGCTCAGTCTCCATGATCTATGTGCTGAGCAAAGTCACAGAAAGATTCTGGTAGAGCCTGGGGCACTTGTGGGACAGTCCATGCTGGCCAGTGATGGGGAGATAGTAACCAAAGCAAGGAACTTCAAACAGCCTAGACACAATATTCAGGAACTAGATCCCTAGAGTCTGGAGTCTTCATGGGTGAGCCTTGTCTCCTTTGCATGGCAACCCCTTTATGATCTGGTCTTGGGGATAACTCTGCCATCTACATACTCACACTAGCCTTACACTTGGGCTCTAGAACAATGGAACTCTTTCAGTCCTCCAAGCCTAATCCCTAACAGTCCCTGATGAGCTGTTTCTTCTCCTTGCCCTCCTCCACATACCCCCTGTCTCTTTCTGGTGAGCTCCTACTCATCCTGAAAAGTCCAACTCAAGTACCAATTCCTCTAGGAAGCTGTCAACCATCCTCATTCCCAGTGTAGTTTTTTGCAGACCCTGATTGGCACTGTGAAAACTGTCTGGATATGTCAAGAAGTTTTCTACCAGCCTGGATGTGAGGATTTGGGTTGTGCTCTTTGAGGCCAGAGACTATCTCACCACTGGATTCTCATAACCCAGAATAAATCTGGCATATGGTAGGAACCTGATCAAGTATTGTGGTTGCAAAAAAACAAATGGCAGAAAGAAAGAGGTGGAGGAAAGGAACAAAGCAGGGAACCAAGGAAGGGAAGGGGATGGCAGGTGAGGGGAGGGATAAATTGGCAGTAATCCCAGCGCCCAATTAATGCCCAAACCACAGACTGGCAGATAACTGTAAAAGTAGCAGAGCAGAGACAGGGACCTCAGCTTGGCTTCAAACTTGGGCCAGTTACATAAACTTTCCAGGTCTTGGCTTCCTTGTCTGATAATGGGAATAAAATCAATCACCTGAGAAGATTAGAAATAAAGTCTACAAAAGGTGACAGAGAGGAGTGGTGGACACTGAGGGCTGTCGGCTGGTGACTCGGGTTGCTTGCAATGACCCAGGAGCAAATTTGCAGAGACAAAAACAAAGTCAGTGTCACACAGGTTGGCCTGGTGGCAGGCTGCAATGCCAGAATCTTTAATTAATTTTTACTTAGAACTTTAATATATGAACATATTGCAATCTGGTCATGTTTCCATCACGTTAACCTCTTCTGCTCCTGTCTGCTGCCCCCATTCCACTGAGAACACTCCTCTTTCAAGGCAGTCCTTCCTCTACATTGCTGAACCTTTAATCCTTTAAAAAATAAAAATATTTATTTGAAAGCAGAGAGAGGGAGAGATAGAAGAGACAGAGACAGACAGACAGACAGACAGACAGACAGACAGACAGAGAGAATGGGCACACCAGGGCCTCCAGCCAGTGAAAACTCCAGATGCATGGGCCACTTTGTGCATCTGGCTTTAAGTGGGTATTACGGAATCAACTTAGGGTCATTATATTTTGCGTACAAGTGTCTTAACCACTGAGTCATCTCTCCAGCCCTGAATGGTTAGCTCTTGACTTTGCTTGTGTATGTGTGTGTTTAATGTGGTGTGTGCATCTTGAAGTGTGTCTGTGGTCCCGCCATGCGCTCGTCTTTGGTGGCTGAGCATCATACTCTATTGCTTTTCCATCCCTTCTTTGTTTCTTCAGCCAGAATCTCTTCCTAATACCAGAGCTTGCCTTTTTTTTTCTTTTTTGGCAAACTCTGGCAATTCTCAGTGGCTGCTCCCCAACAAGGCTAAGATTACAGACATACATGGCTCCGCCCAGCTGTATATGTAGGTCCTGGGGATAGAAGTCTAGAGATCTCTCAGACCTCCTCAGGCTCTCTTGCGTGCACAGGAAGTACTCCTAATTGCTGGCTATCTCTCCAACTTCTAAATCTTTTAATTTCAGTAGGACATCATGAAGATGTTTGATGGCCCCTGACTTCAGGATTTTGTTCCACCTGGAGCTTATATACCACCAATACCCCAAAATCTGGTGAGTAACATGCTCACTGGGAGCCTGTAGTCCTCAGCCTGGATGCATGGTTTATACAAGACTGTGTACCTGAAAGTGTAGAGGACTTACGGTCACCCACATGGGTCTAAGTAGCATCATCTCTCCTTCCCAGACCTCAGTTTTACCATCCACAATGATAAGCCTGGCTCGCATGTCTCAAGAGTCTCCCCACCCTGACAGCCTCTGCATCTCTCCCATGGGCATCCTCTCCTGAATCCCTGACTCCTACCTTTTGCCTTGCTGTTGCCTGACCTTGGTTTGAGCACAGGCAGTCCATCTGACTTCTTTATTAGTCTGAATGTCAAGTTCCAGACACAGTGATGACGACATTTCTTGGGACCAGGAGATCAGGTCAATAACAAATGCCCCTCTGTCTTGAACTTTACCTGTGGATGCACACTGCTAGAACCTTGGCGGGACTGGTGACTCTGGCCTGGAGTCCCTCATCGATGCGGGATCCCTCTCTCATTTGAGGAGACATCAAAGTTCTGAAGGGGGCTCCTTATAACAGACTATGAGTCCCACAGCCGTCACTTCTTACTTAGTAAGTCTGGGTACATCAGGGAGAGCAAATTTTGAGAATCTATGTGAGTAAGGATTCTAAAATTTTTCTAAGGTCTGGCCTTACCACCATAACCTCCACCCTATTATCTAGCTGGACTAATTTCCTTAGCATGTCTCCTTGTTCAAACCACTCCAGCCAATCACCCCACTGTTCTTCAAACATACCAGAACATTTTTCCCTCAGGGTCTTTACCAATACTGCTTAACTCTACCTAGAAGGCTCTTCTCCAATTATCAGTAATGGTGTATTTTCTAACTCCTTTGGAAGCTTGGTGTTATAGTCAACCTCTCGTTGCTGCACAAAAAATCCTAACCAAAAGTTGTTTGTGGAGGAAGGAATGGGTTTATTTTGGCTTACAAACTCAAGAGGAAGCTCCATGGTGGCAGGGAAAATGATGGCATGAACAGAGGGTAGACATCACCTCCACCACAGCACTATAAACAGCGGCAGGAAGGTGTGCCAAACACTGGCGAAGGGAAGCTGGCTATAACCCCCATAAGCCTGTTCCAATTTCAAAACTGCCATCGGCTGGGATCAAGCATTGAGAACACATTAAGTTTATGGGGGACACATGGATCAAACCACCACACCTGGTAAAATACCACTCTAGGTGAGGCTCTCCTCTGCTCCTCCAGCTAAAATGAAAATCTCCCACCACTGACTCCTGGCTTTTGTTTTTCTCTGAACACATGCCACCATATAACATATGATATATTTCATATTTTGGATTGAATTCATGTTTGTCTTCCCCCAGGTGAATGTGGCCTTTCACTGAGGAGGGCAAGAGATTGTGTCTGCATTGTTTACTCAAAGATCTCAGAAATAGTGTCGGACACATTGTAAATAATTTATATCCATAGGAGGAAGAGAGATAAGGGCAGGAAGAGATGGAAAGGAGCAAAGGAAAGAGCCTGGGAGAAAAGGAAGCATTTCATAGACATATGATGCTTTGTTGTAGAAGAGTCACACTGTTATTTTTCACAGAAGGATTTTAAAAGCTTATTAACATTAACTGCATCACCTTCCCATCAGGTCCTCACAGGGTGGAGCCCAGGCTGCTGAGCTCATAACATTTTGCTTTTAACTTTGAACTAATTCTCAGCTCAGATTTTTTTTTGCTTGTTTTTGTTTTGTTTTGTTTTTCAAGGTAATGTCTCACTATTGCTTAGGCTCACCTGGAATTCACTATGCAGTCTCAGGCTGACCTCAAACTCATGGCAATCCTCCTGCCTCAGTCTCCCAAGTGCTGGAATTAAAGGTCTGTGCCACCTGGCTTCAGTTTTTCAATTTTAACTCTGAGATAAAATTTCCAACCCAGATTGTCTAATATGAAGCACAGGAGAATCCAGGGGCATCAGCCCCACACCTAGCACATAGTAGGTAGCTTACTTTCTTCACTGCTCTGACGAAACCTGACAAAAAGCATCTTAAGGGGAGGAAGGGTTTAGTCCTGTTTACAGATTAAGGAATACAGTCCATTATGGTAGGGAGCACATAGGAGTGCGAGGTGGCTCCTCACATCACATCCATGATCAGAAAGCAGAGAGGGAGGAATGCTAGTGGAGTTAGTGTTCTCTTTTTATTCAGTCTGCACCCCACCCCCTTACTCCCCCAGCCCATGAAATGGTGCCTCCTATAGTTAGGATGGATCACTTCAACTAACCTGTCCAAGGATTTGTCTCCTAGGTGATTCCGGATCCCATCAGGTTGACAATCAAAATTAACCATCACAGTAGGTCCTCAGGTGTGACTGATCACTGATGGATCTGACTCAAGCCCAGCCCTGTGGCTGCTGCACTCGAAGTCTTGTATACTGTTACCTTCCCACCAAGAGGAAATAGGACCCAGTCTGTAGGGTGACATTAGGTTTCTGGACAGAGCTGGAGGGAAAGGAAACAGCAAGCAGCACACAGGACTGGGTCCCTTTCAGCTAAGCGACCGACAGATGCAGGCTCATCTCTCCACTGTAGGGATCACTGTGGCTGGAAGGACTGTCCGAAAGTGACAGTGTTTGGGCCTCATAAACCAGGAGCTCAAGACAGCAGGAAGGGATTCTCACAGAGAATGTCAGCCTCTACTTTCTCCATGGGGGTCACAGTCATCATAGTTTCCAACCATCTCGTCTCCTGGGGCCAGGGCACTGGGTTTATCCCTGCCAGACTCCCTTTCTGACCAATGAGTGGGGATCAAGGAAAGGGAAGTGTTGTTCACTCTTCATTTTGTTACAACTTGTACATATTATGGTCCGATCATGATGATGCAAGTGCCTCCCAGGAGTCTGCTATGGTGCATGGTGATGAAGAAAACCCAGGACAGAAGGCTTGTCACCTCCAGCAGGGAAGAGAGACAAACTTGTGAGCAGGCCACTGTCCACTGTATTGTATCCTCTTCCAGCTGTGGTTGAGCTGATTCTAGGGAGGCTGTGGATATTTTTATTGTTTTGTGTGTGTGTGCCTGTGGGTATGCATATGTACAGGCCAAAGGACAACCTCAGGTGTTATCCTTAGGAATGCTGTCCACATTTTTAGTGACAGGGTCTCTCACTGGCTTGGAGTACACCGATTGGGCTAGTCTGGCTGGTCAGTGAGTCCCAGGGATCTACCAGTTCTGGGAGCACTACCAGGCATGACCATGCCTGATTTTAAACCTAGGTTCTAGGGATTTTGGCTAAGCTGTCTCCACAGTCTGAGTTATATCTATATCTATATCTTATCTAATATATATATATGGTGTCTTACAGCAAGTAAAACTAGCCATACAACCTTCCACCATTCTCAGGTTTTGCACAGGACATGTTTTTGGTGAGCACAAATGTTAGGTAAGAAATGTCACAAGTGTTACAGGCTGTCATGAAGCTGTTACACTGTAGCAGTTACTTTCTCATTGTTGGGACAAAATACCCAACCAGAAGCAGCTTATGGAAGGCATAAGCTGGTTTACCATTTCTTACCATTTCAAGGGAAAGTTTCATCATGACAGGGAAAGCATGGCAGGAGCAGACAGCTGGACATCACATCTCCACATAAGCAGGGAGGAAGGAGCTCACTAGCACTGGCAAGCAGGGCTACATTATAAAATCCAAGGCCTGCCCCTAGTAACACACCTCCTCTTGCAAGGCTCCATCAGCAGGGGATTAAGTATGAGGCTTAACCACAAACACATGAGGCTATGGGGGACGCTCCACATTCAAATCACCACTGTACAAATGATGATGACGTCTAGAACACACTGGTAGTGGATCTGAATCCTGGCCTTGTGACTTTAAAGGAAATATTTAGCCTCCTGGGATCTTGATTTTGTCATGTCTACTTTGTGGGTTCTGGTCTTCATAGATATAAAATCATCATAATTTTTACTCCTCATACAATCCTATTCTCCTTTTGCCTGCAACAGAAAGCTGGAGAAGTGCTTCATTAGAGGAAGAATGTGGTGATGCTTAAAGCTCCAAGTTGGCAAGCATACCATGAAAAGATGCAAATAGGTAATGGAATTAGAAAGTGGCTTTGTGTATCTACTTAAGGAGCTGCTGGGGTTTCCCAATAAGAAGGGAGACAGCTGGACAGCAGGTTCTCTGGTGTCCCAAGCACCAGCTGTCCTGGGCAGTCCAGACACCACCTGCTCTAACAAGCTATAGCCCACACATACACCCTCCCATGAATGGCACAACAGAGAAATTCTATTCGTTGATGGGCCTCTCCCGACAGGGGCTCTAGCTTGGCAGCTCAGAGGACTCTGTAAAGCAGATAGGAGGTAAAAGCAGAGTGGAGTTGACGGGGTGCATAATGTGTAACTGTAGCCCATCACATTCTAGAAAAGGCAAGACCATGGGGTCAGGGAACAAGTCAGCAATTTTACACCTACAAGGACAACCATTATCACAAATATGGATAGTAGCAGGCATTGGCGGGAATGTAAACAGACACTTATACACTGCTCATGAGATGTAAAATGATGCGACTGCTTTGGAAAATGGCCTGGAAGTTCCTTAAAAGGTTCTACTTAGAGTTACCATAGGATACAGAAATTCCAGGGGGAAATGTGCTCCCACAAAAACCTGAACACAAGTGTTCCCAGAAACATTAGCAATAATGCTATCAACATGAAAATAATCTAAATGCCCATCCACAAAGGAATATATAAACAAAATGCAGCTTATCTATACAATGGAATGCCACTATTTGCCAGGGCAAGGGGATCAGTAGTGATGTCTGCTATAACACAGTGAATTTTGGAAGCGTTATGTTCTGTGAGAAAATCAGGACACAAAAGTTCAGATATCATATGATATCTCTTTATGTAAAACACCTAGAATAGGCAAATCCATAAAGACAGAAAGTAGGTTGCTGCTTGCCAGAGCTGGGGAAGGGGAAGGAAGGAGAGGATAAGAGGAGAGACTAGGAAGTGAAGGCTAAATGGTACAGGGCTTCTTTTGTGGATGCTCAAGACATTCTAAGCTTGGCTGTGTTGATGGCTGTACAGATCTGTGAATATGCCAAAAATGATGGACTCCAATAATCAACCGTGTGCTATACAAACTCTATCTCAAGAAAGCAATTATAAAAACCAAGTGATCATCAATAACCACAAAGTCAAAAAAAAAAAAAAAACAAAGTATAGGGAGACTAACTAGAACAGGCAGAAGAAGGGAATTTGAGAAAGGATATGTGTACTGGACATTTCCACACTGTGGCTAAGCACCTGACACAAACAACTTCAAGGAAGAAAGGCTTATTTTGGTTCACAGTTTCAGAGAGTTCAGTCCTTGGCTTTGTTGATTCTGGGCCTGTGGGGAGGCAGAACATCATGGTGGCAGGACTATGTGGTAAAGGAGGCTACTCACTTCATGATGGACTTCATGATGGAAGCAGAGGGAGAGAAGGAGAGACTAGAGACCTAGTTTTACCTTCAAAGGCATGCACCCAAGTGACCTACTTCCTCCAACTAGGCACCACTTCCTAAAAGATCCAGAACCTCCCAAAATACCAGCTGGAGACCAAGTATTGAATACATGAACCCATGGGGACCACTTCTGATTCAAACTATAACCTAGTTATGTAACCTTTCTGTGCCTTGCTTGTGACATTGATTACATGATTCTATTATTCATTGAAACTCTGAGAACTGTATGCCAATAATGCAAAAAATTGACCTACTTTCAACAATATTAAAAATGGTACTCACTGGTCAACAGGAGACAAAACACTACATATGCCCTGAGTTACTGAGTCCTTAAAGCAAGCCGCTCAAGTGTTATCATGTGCATTTTATGGAGAGGTAACCAGTCAACTGGAGGCCCAGAGGGTTTGATTTGCCTGAGAATCACAGCTGGTAAATGTTTTTGAAGCCAGAGACTGGCTCCAGATCTCATGTCAGCATCCACTGTCTTCCTGGATGGCAGACAATATGGAACATTCCTTAAGCATCTCCCAGGTAGTCTTTGATGCTTAACTCTTCACTCATAACCACTGAGCTCCTTGAGGAGCAGAGTGTATCCAATGTTCTGAACACCCCATTCTGCTGGGCTCAGAGCCAGCACCCGGCAGGCACTCCACGAGGATCAGAGTCTGATGGGAGAGAAGGCAGGAGAGCACCATTCAGGAAGATGGAAGAGCAGCCTACAGTGAGGCGAATGCCTGCCCTCCTGACAGGGTCTTGAGTCTGACCATTGGGCCACATGGCCAAGCCTAGACAGATGACCTGCAGTGAGATCAAATGTCTGAGCCAGGGTCAGTAAGCAGGGATCAGACCTAACACAGGCTTTTTTGTCACAGAGGGCAAAATGCTTATGCTTTTGGCTGTGTTCTTTAAGGAGGAGATGAGAAGCTGGTGACCATGTAGGCTACTGGGCAGCCTTGTGCTCTAATCTGTTCCTTGGATTCCCTCTGCTTCTAAGACCCCAATGTCCCTGTTCTCTTCCTTCCTTCAGCCAACAAACCCTGGAGCTGGAGGAAAAGCTCAAAAACACAAATTTATGACTCAGTGGTTGGGGCACTTGCCTGCAAGGCCTAATGACCCAAGTTGGATTCACCAGTATGCACATAAAGCCAGATACACAGAATGGCACACACATCTAGAGTTTGTTTGTAGCAGCTAGAGGCCCAGGCACACCCATACTCTCCTTCTCTCTCCCCTTGCAAATAAATAAATGCAATTTTTTAAAATCACAAATCTGACCACTCATCCTCCTGTTTTCCAGGGCACTATATCCCCGAAAGCTACTTGATAAGAATGGATGAATGGGACCCTGTCCAGATGGGTCCTGGCCTGCATTGGTGAGTACAGACCAAACTTTATTGGGCATTTTTGTGCAGGATACAACCTGGGTGACCACCCTGTCTGCCCAGTGACCTGAGAACAAATGCTAGACTCCTCTGAGGGACTGCTGAGTCCATTTCCATCTCCTCCACCCAAACTCCAAGCTCTGCCCAGGCTGGAACCAACTGTTTACTCACCATCATATTGGAGCATATAATTGGCACAGAGTAGTTATTTATTGAATGAATGAATGAGCCAAGTAATGAAGATGCCAATGAATGGAATGGAATGACTAGCCATTGTTAGACACAGCATTTCAGACCCTCCTAACTCAGCCTGTCCTGTCGTTCAACTGAGGTGGAATGACAGCTCAGGGAGGTCTCAACCTAATGGGGCTGGGCGAAGGGGCACTGGAAGCCAGATCAATTCTCCACCTACCACAGCTCTCAGAGAGGATAGAGGGACACCTGGCTGTGAAATGGCAGTATGCAGTGTGGACACCTTGGTAGAGCTGCCTGGGGTTACCTGTGGTCTCTGCAAGCTACAGAAATGCCTGTAGAGAAGGAACTCAGGCCCAGGGTGCAAAGTGCAGTGAGAGTCACAGGGACTCAGCAGGAAAAGTACTCGACACAGTGCCTAGTGCTTACTGATCAATCAACCGTAAATCCTGAGACTGAGGCTGAGGAGATGCTCAGCAGTTAAAGGCACTTGCTTGGAAAGCCTGTTAGCCTGGGTTCAATTCCCCAGCCATCCACATAAAGCCAGAGGGGCATTCATTTGCAGTCACAAGATATCCTGACATGCCCATGAACACACACATGTATAAATAAATACATTTTTTTAAAATCCTGTGATTGGACAAGTACCTTTAACAACTTTGGGAAGCACCTTCCACCTCCCCTAGTACCAGTATACTGGCAGGACTCCTTTCTCTCAAGAGTTCGATCTCTAAAGGGTGCTGAAAACAACCGGGAGGACCCCATAACAGTCTGAAGGCTTTCAGGGGTGTCAGAGCCCTGCTGCCTGGAGGAAACAGGAGGGAGACTTTAGTAAGGTTGAGTCAATGCAGGCCAAATACAGGTCAAGGCCATTCATTTGCTTCCACTCCTTAAAACACATTCTCAACTGGCTCTCCTGGTATGACAACTTTGCCCAGAGAGAAGCACTGGGTACATTTTAATTTTCAGTCAGAGACGCCAGTGTATCTCCTATTAGATCCCTGGGTGACATGAGGCAGATTTGCCTACAGGCCCCTAAGCAAGCAAATCATCATGCTATCTGGAAAGTGCACACTCCACAAAACAAGAGAACAATCTGATTACCACCC
>PVHP010024435.1:0-26406 GCA_004024765.1 Zapus hudsonius | reverse complement strand
TAAGAGTTTGAATCTCAATACATTTATGAAATTCTTGTGCAACACAGTATTGGATCAGACTGAGCTTGTTGCACAACCAGCATTATTACTACTGTTTATAATCACTTTTATAATCCAACTGTCCAGTAGCAGACATCATAGTGCTGACTTCTTCATACTTCCTAGTGGAATATATATATATATATATATATATATATATTTAATGAACTTGACAACACAGTTCTAAAATTTATATGGAATTAAAAAAGGCATCCAAATAACCAAAATCACCCTGAACAAATAGAACAAAGCCAAAGGCATTCATTATCTAATGTCAAGTGAAACAACAAAGCAGAGATTATCAATGTCAAAGGACTATGCAGAAGAAAGGCAAAGGTGTGTTTGTGTGTGTCCCCGTGTGTATACACACATAAGTATTAATATGTACTTTATGTGTGTGTACAGATGACTATATGGAAGTGCACATATACATCTATATTTGCCCATCCAAGTGTGCTAAATTTTTCATCCTGTTCTGTCTAGTAATTTTATATTTTCAGTTCTCACATCCATTCCTTTTGAGTTCATATCTGTAACTGGTGAACTCATGATGAGGGTTTAGGTTCAGTCTTTACATGAGCAGGTGCAATTTTTCTAGTATTTTTATTGACAAGACTGTTCTTGCTACAATGCTTTCTCAGCCCCTGTGTCAAAATGCCGCTGTAGAGATATGGGTTTGCCTCTAAGTTCTTACTGTTCCCTCGGCCCTCATGCCGAGGATGACTGCTTTTATTGTTGAATGCTTCTTTATAGTTGAATGTCTTTTTTTATGTCTTTATTATCCATAATTACATACATTGTATGAGCAAATCTTATGATGGTAGTCCCATTTCACTCCTCCCTATCCCCAACCCACTGGGGACCCTCCTCATGGACCTACTGGATCATAGTATTCTTCTCCCCTTAGATTCCACATAGGTGGAAAAACATGGGTGAGACTGGTTTTATATTACATGATTTTTTTTTTGCTTATCCATATCATTTGCCTAACCATAACATGGAATGAACATGGGTGTATCAGTAACTGGATTGTATGTTGGGTTGATGCTTTGGATATCTACCCAGAGTTTAGTGTAGCTGGATAAAATGTAAGCCAATTTTTCTTTCCTTTTTTTTTTTGAGAAACCTGTAAATTCATTTCCAAAGTGGCTCAGAAGTACTTACTATATTGAATTCCCATCACCAGAGTAGAAGGATTCCATTTTCCAAACTAAAGAAAACCTTTATCAGTATTTTCTGGGTTTTGCTTTTATGATTATAAGCCCTTCAGAATGAGGTAGGATGAAATCTTAATGTAGTTACAACTTAATTCCTGTGGAGCATTTTCCTTTTGATGTATTCATTGACAATTAATGCTTTTAATTTTAACAGTACCTCTTAATTTCACTACCCTCCTTATAGATTGGATAATTCACTCTTTTTCTATCTAACATTTTGAGTTCATTATGTATTATAGATATTAACTTTCATTAAGTGAATATACTGACAGACATCTCGGTTATGCAGGTCACCTCTTTATGATCATTTTAGACTCCTTTTAATTTCATATAATCAATTTTTCAATGTTTCTTATTATTATAAATTGTTTACAATATCCTTTTCAGGGAGTCTGTTGATTCTTAAAATTTTGTTTATTTCCTATCTTTTTATCTAGTCATTTTGAAGTTTCACATCTTACATAGCTGAATTGACATTTACACAAGATAGGAAATAACATATTACCTAATTCTATATATGAATTTGCAGTTTTCTTAGCACTTGTTAAACATGCTTTTTTCCCAATACATGTTTTTGATATCTTTGTGAGGAATCAGGGGACTACAATGTGTGATTATTTGTGGATCTACTCTTCCGTTTTGTATGTATTTTTGTCTGTTTTGTGCCATTATAAAGTTCATTGCAAAGTCCTTTTTGCTAATTTGCACAGCTTAAAATCAGGTTCTTTGATGTTGATTGTTTTGTTCTTTTTTTGTTCAGAATGACTTTGAACACTTGGAATCTGTTGTGCTATCATAAGAATTTTGTGACACTTTTTCCATTTCTATGAGAGATGCTACTGGAATTTTGGTGATGATTGAATGGAAGCTAATCAATACTTTTGGTAAGACAGCTATTTTAACAATATTAGTTCTCCTCATGAATACAGGAAGTTTTCCATCTTATGGTGTCTTCTATAATTCCATGCTTTCAAGGTTGGTTGTTTTCTTTATAGATATTTTTTGGTAAATTATGTGTCATTATTATTTGTTTTTGGGGAACTTCTGAATGGGACTCTTTCTATGATTTCCTCTCTACTGTGTTCATTACTGGAATGTAGAAAAGCTACTGATGTTTGTATATTGATATTGTGGCTTGCTACACTTCAAGAGAATTTATGAAATCTGAAAATTTGATAATATACTTTGAATCTTTTTTACTACAAGATTCTCATATAGTCTGTCTACTCAGGAATAATGAGACTTCTTTCCTGCCTATTTCTTTTGCTTATCTATTGTTCTAAGTCTTCAAACACTGTATTGAATAAGAATGGTAACAGTTGGCCATCTGTTTTCATTCCACATTATTTTTATCTGATAATCAATTATTCTGTCTTGAAAGTTTCACATGATATTATAAATAACATAAATTGCCACATGAGTCTTTAACATATTGTATTAACTTCCTTTGGGTATATACCCAGGAGTGGTATTAATTATATTACAGTTTGTTCTATATGAGATCTCTAAAATGCTTGTCTCATTGAAATGAGTCATGACCCTAACACATATTCACCATGATATGACACGGAATATATTGAATAATTTTTCTGAAGAAGCTTTAACCATGGTTTGGTTTAGACTTCTCTGGTTCTGTGTGCATCTGTCTTATGTCATCAACATTGCATAACCCAAGGATTTCAGAAGAATCCAGTAGAACTTCTGAAATTAGCAGTTCTCATGAGCAAGACACAAAATTTAATTTTGTAATCTAGTGAGATACTGTGCTTTCTTGTTTATGTTTTTACTTTTAGTTTTTGATAACCAGGACAAAAGCCTCTCTCTGAGTGATCAACTACAAAAACAAAACTTTTATATGCAATATGTGGACTTAAGATGATAAAATAATAACAATATTAAAACTATTAGAAAATAAAGTACTTTTTAAAAATATTTTATTTATTCATTTTCAAGCAGAGAGAGAGAGAGGAGAGAGAGGAGTGAGCACCTGGAGGCAAGTGCCTTAACCGCTGAGCCATCTCTCCAGCCCCTAGAAAATAAAGTACTTTTTTATAAAAAAAAAAAGTTGTATAGCTAAATTTTGTTTGTAGTCTTGGTCATGAAAAGTTGGTTAGTCAGATATCACTGGCTACATGCAGATTTGATTATGCCTAATGTATGTCTAAATGATTTTCCAAGTGATATTTAAGTATTATAAAACATATATCATCACATGAAGCTCATTTCTGCCCATGTATCCTGTAGGAATAAATTGTAAATGTTTATTGCACAATAATTTTTTTCTATTGTTGTGCAAAAAATGTAGTTTTCATTAGCAAATGGTTGTATCTTTACCTGTTTTCACAATCATCTAAGGTTACCTCTTGCTTTCTCTGTGCAAAATATTAGGACCAAATTTGGCATTTTTTAGACATATTATTCACTTCTCTGACATGTCCTTGCTTTGTTCATTTCTTTTGTTTGAATTTGATTTGTCATATTTGTTTAAAACACTAGTGCCAGGGCTGGAGAGATGGCTCAGTGGTTGAGGCACTTGCCTCTAGCGCCTAAGGCCCTGGGTTCAATTCCTAAGTACCCACATAAGCCAGACCAACAAGGTGGTGGCTCTGGTTCTCTCTCTCTCTCTCTCTGTCTCTCTCTCTGTCTCTCTCTCTGTCTCTCTCTCTCTCCTTGAAAATGAATAAATAAAATATTTAAAAAATAAATAAAACACTAGTGCCAATTCCTGATATTTTTCTGGAATAAATTATTGTATCCATATGAAAATACCTATTACCCATGAATCTATAAGAATCCTGAAGTAGTAAACACTATAACAAGAGAATTATTGATTACATATTTAAGGTTTCTTTTAAGTAAAAATAATAGGCTTTCTTCACTTTCATCAAAATGCGAGTGAATTTACCTCTCAATAAAGGCCATGTTCTCATACTTTCATATGTATATCAGTCTCTTTGGTATATTCTTAACCTACAATTACCATAGTTATAAGGAACTGGAGACTCTGCTTTGTACAAGGTGAGGCTGATGCTGTCTTTATGCAAATCACATGAGAAAGAATTTAAACTCAAATCCATTCTGTGGGAAATTATTTGAAATTATACAGTAATACAGGAAAAATTTAACAGGTGCCTTCAACATTTTAAGCCACAGTAGGAATCTGTCAGCACTTTTTACATCTGATATTCCAAAAACTGGTTGGGGTAGTTTGAACATAATGTACCCCCAAAGCACCTATGAATTAAATACTTGGACCCTGGCTATTGGCATTTTGGGAGATGGAACCTTGCTGAAGGAGATCGTTATTGTGGGTAATCCTTGATGTTTATTATTGTTGCCCCACGAGGTGTTCAGAGCTAGCTCACTCTTGCTGCTTCCTCCCAGCTGTTATATAGACAAGATATAAAATCGAGTTGCTTGTCATGCTTTTCTCACCACCATGAAAGTTGACCTTGAACTGTAAATCAAAATAAAATCCTTTCATAAGCTGCTTCTGGTCAGGTGCTTTTTCCCAGTAATGAGAAAGTAACTGCTATTTCTCTTAACTATTAAGATTATTATTAACTAAAAAATCACCTATTTTTTTATAAAATGAATATTTGCATATTGCAAACCATAAAAGCAAATGAATAAGAAGGAAAGGAATGTAATTAATAGTAAAAGGACAAAAGATCTTCTCACAAAGAATAGGGAAGCTCTAGGCTGTGGCATCACACACATATTTTGTGTTGCTAAATTTTAGTATGTTGCAAAAATATGTGTTGAAATTTTAAGTTGTGTAATTAGCTTAAAGAAGGCTTGATTGTTTATGAATTTTCTTTTGGGTTAAACAAATCTGCTGGTATTCTGTAAAGAGAATCAGAGACAAAGGCTTTAAAGAGACTCTCAGTTTATTCCGTGTTTCAGAGCACTGCCATAAAACAAGTCAGATGAAGTTAAGCATACAGCAAGATGGAAAATTTTGCAGTCATTATCAGAAGTGCATAAATGTATTATAGTACAAACAGAAAGATTGCAGCAAAACTAGCACTATCACGTTGGGGATTGATTTCATCTCTACTTTTCACACTGGGTGCTTTCATTTGTTTATCTTTGTTTGCTTTGTTTTGTATAATTACCATACACGACTGAAATACTCAGGAAAACACACCATTGATTTTCTTCATTATTTGAAGAGCATTAGTGAGGAATTATGTAGATATTGCTATTTTAATGAAGACGACTTTCATTTTAGTGAAATTATTGGTTGGGAGATAAAATGCTTCATGTTATTAAAAATAAAACTGCAGAAAATAATTGTTTGCCTTGCTAATAAACTATGATCTTTTTAGGCGGTTTTCATGTATACATCTGTGAACTCTAAGATGTTACAATAACAGTTTAGAAAACAAATTACTTGTGAATCCATAGCTGTATCATATAGCAATAAAAATCTTATTGGGTAAAGTAAAACTTTATAAAATTCAGATTTTATTACTTAGAGAACTTAAGCTTAATTAGAAAATAACTTAAAAGTAATGAAAGAGATAATAAGTGCAGATATGTTATCACATGAATTAGTAATCTTATAAATAAGTAAATAATGAAAAGGCCAAGCTCTATTGTTATTTTCACAGAAATAGAGAATCAGTGTTGGAAAATAAGAAATATTTTATGATGTAATTTTATAACTCTCGGATGTGTATGTATACATATATGTGTACTAGATATATAGTATACATATATGCATATATAATGTTTATATAATACCAAGCAACATATTGTCTGTTATTTGCATATTGCTACAGAGGTAAAATTAAATATAAGTCAGTTAATTTAAGTATAAATTCTACTGTCATCTAGCATCAACTGTTACAATGAAAATTTGCTCATACCTAACTCATATTTCTTTTCACTTATTTGACATATTTTTAGACTTTTATACTCAAGTGGTATACCTGTAATTCTTTGTAGCTCTGATTTTTTTCAGTTTATGCTCCTTGCTGGATCATATATATATATATATATATATATATATATATATATATATATATATATATATATATACATGAGTTATGGAGCATGTGTGTGCATGTTTGTGTGTGTATGTGTGTGTGTAGAGGCATAAAAGAGAAAAAGAGGGAAAAAGAGATTTTGATTATTTGAGGGCATTATTTTGGAGAATAAATTGCAGCTTAAATGTGAAGTACATTTCCAAGGAAGGTATTTTGCTTTGATTTTCTTTGACATCTGCAAATAGAGTCTTATACTTTAAAGCACATTTTTTTAAATGTCAGAACATTGAGGAGATCTAGACCATAGGTAAATGTGAATTCAACTGCAAAGGGGAGTAAAGATTTAGACCATAGGCTTCTGTGCATGCCGATGAAGATACATAATAAAGTAAACATACTATAAAATTTGATATATCAACTCTTGGTAAATAACTATGCTACTATTGTATGAAGCAAAGACTTTCATGATAAATAAAATATACTTTTAAAATCAGACCATTTAAGCACAAAAATGTAAAGTTAAGTTTGGTTTGGAAATACTAGTGTACATATGTGAAGTAGTGTTATCTTTCAAGAAACTTGTATTTTTTTTAAGTTGGGAATGCATATGAATTATCAAAGTTCTCTGCCACTGAGCCATATCCCTAGCTGTAAGAAATTTAAAATATGTTTTTTTCTTTTTCCAATATATCTCAAAATGCAATAATTAAGCTTGTAGCAATGGGGACAATTTATACTCAAATTATTACCTTTATTTCATTCTTTTCTTTTTTCTTTTTAAGTAAAGTTCTCACGTAGTCTGGGCTGGAATCAAACTTAGCTGAACTCCTGATCCTTCTGCCTCTACCTCCCAAGTACTTGGATTTCAAGGATACACCACTGTTGTTTACCATTTCTTTAATCGAGCAGTATGTCTCTTTAGAGAAATAGTAGGATGTGCTTAAGGAGTGATTGAAACTACCTGTCTCAGAACCAAGGAAGGTATCGACAGTCCTGGAATGTTCTACAAGATGAAATGACATAGTGAAGAACCATACACCAGCCACAGTGCTGCATAGAAACACCATAAAACAAGCTAAGAAGCATTTTTGCACTGCAGTAAAATCTCATCAGAATTCTAGTTGTGCCATTAAACTGACACTAACAATACAATCAGCCCAATGCAAATATTGTATGGCTTCTATCATAAACCAATGAGAAAAAAATCAAACGTTATAAAACAAAAATGAGCCTTATTTAATTTCCAATTATAGCAAGAAATATTTAAATGCATTTCAAAAAAAATTATCAAAGACACATGATTGACATTGACAACTTTTATACTTTATAACCAAATGAACCAACTTGCAACCACATGTGTACTTTTAGTGACTTTTTGATAATGTCTACTTTTTGTGTTATCTTAAATGTATTTCTTTTTTTTTTAGGACCAAACTTATCTACTTTTACTCTTATTTTTTTAATTTGTGAGCAGAGAAAAACAGAGGAGAGAGAGAAAGAGAGAGAGAGAGAGAGAGAGAGAGAGAGAGAGAGAGAGAGAGAGAGATAGGCTCACCAAGGTTTCCTGCAAATAAGCTCCAGATGAATGTGCCACTTTGTGTGCTGAGTTCAGGCTTTACAAGTGAACTGCAGTATTAAACTGAGGTCGGCAGGCTTTGCAAGTAAGCACCTTGGAATGTTGATCTATCTCCACAGTCCAAATTATTTGTGTGGGTGCCTGTTTGTGCATGTGCATGCTATGACACACAGGTGGAGGTCAGAGGAGTTATCAGGCTCCACTTTTTTTGAGACAGTTTCTCACCACTGCCTGTGAGAGGAAGGGAGGGGCAGGGGCAGGAGAGAAGAAGAGAAGTGGTAAAGAACTGCCAGAATCAGATACATATTCAGTGACCAAGACCTGTCTTTTCACCTGGTATCAGACATAGATCTGCTGGGAGATAAAATTCTATCTGTATTATCCAGAAGTAATATGGATGTTCATGAAATAGTAAATTGAAAACAAATATTCTAGATGTCTGAAGTATGAAAGAAAGATGTATTTTTAAATTCTGTATTAAAAAGCTTTATTAAGATTCCGCCAAAAACAACAAAACAAGCCAGCAAGCCAGCAAACAAACAAACACAATAACAACAAAAACCACTTTATCCAGAGTTTGAGACTCAGCAAGTGAACATTTGGCACCCAGAGGGCACCACGTTCAGGTTGGAGGACTGTTTTTAGTTCTCCTAATCCACACAATGCAGTGTTTCAGAGTTAAAGCCTAATATAATAAGCTGCAGAGAAAACAGCTTATTATTTAAAAAAAAGTAGGGTTTCAGGTGTGAAAGGGGAAACTTTTCAATTCATGTGATTTGAGTAGTAAAATTTTATTGGATGATGTTATCATGATTTTTTTAAATTTCTATATATTCAATTAATTAAGAAAGAGTCAGAGAGAATGAGTATAGTCAAGCCAGGTCCTTCTGCTACTGCAAATGCACTCCAGATGCATGTGCCGCTTTGCACTTTTGGCTGTACTGAAACTGTTTTGTAACTGAAAAGCCCCTTAAAAGCAAATGGGAATGCACAAGATTTAACCAAGTTTCCTAATATGTGAACTAACAACAAGTTTGTGAAAAGGAAAAAAAATGTTTTGGGTGTTTTAGCATAACTAATATAATATATGTGAGTAGCAAGTTTGAAAATTGTAAGTTAAAAAGTATTCTTTGGTCAAGAGTTCAGTGAGGGAAGGAGCCTGTGACTGGTACCAGGAGTTGCCAGATTGATGGATATTTCACAGGCTTAGACTCTCTCCCCTTCTATCATGGCCCCTCTTGCCAGATGATGCCCACTCCTTGCTCGTTAGGTTACATTATGCACGTGAGGATTTTTTGATTTTTGAACCAATTTTGGTTCAGTTTCATGTTTAAGTCATCCCCTGGCCCATTTCTTACCCTCTTTCACAAACTCTCAATTCTCCTGACTAGTTTGGATAGAGTTTACTGTTAACCTGGTTAGGAACCACCTATGAAGGATAATATTCTGCATTTGACTCTGTTCTTTTGTCAGTTCACATAGTAAGATCTGCTCCAAGTCAGACCATTTTTCTCTAAATTTTTTAAGTCTTAAATATATATTTATTGTCCATAATGAGTTACATTATTCAGTGGGCAAACATTGAGTTGTTATCCCCAATTCCCTAATGCCCCCCTCCCCATCCCCAAGCAGCTGGATATCCTGCTCCGTGGGCCGTCTGGATCAGTTCTTGTGGCAGGGGACCCTGGATAGCCAAGTACTCAGCCTGGTCCTCCTGGCCCAAGTGTGTTGTTACTGAATTTTGTTATGTCATTTTTCCTTTCAGCTGAGTAAAATTCCATTGTGTAAATGTACCACAGTGTTACTATCCCTTCCTCCAAGGATGGACATTTGGGTTGATTCCAATCATTGGCTATTATGAATTGAACTGCTAAAAACATAATTCTACAAATGTATCTGTGCTGTGATGTGACATCTTGCAGGCAGATGCCTATTAGACTGAGAGCAGGGTCCATCGGTAGCTCTATGTCCATTCTGTTCAGGAATCTCTGCAGTGCTTTCCATAGCAGTTGCCTAAGTGACCCATGAGCTCCTCAAAACAAGACAGGATTCTGTCAAAGCTCTTGATAACCCACCCAAGACCTGAGGTAAGATCCTGTTGCTGAAGAAACCTCAGAAAGTCATCTATCAGCACTGAGAGACCCTGCTAGGTCCAGAATGTTAACCAGCCCCCAGATGGTAGTTAGTGCAATGTTAGAAGGCACTGAATAAGCTGCCAGGGGAAGCTGGTCAATGACAAGTGGAGTAAACAGAGACCACTGACATGAAGCACAGTCTGCCTCCAGGAATGGGCTGAACACACTGCCTAGTGGGAGAGAACAGCAAACCATGAAAGGAGCACTAGTGCAGTGGAGGAGCCTAAGACTGGGGGAGGCAATCAACAGCTTTTAATTTGTCCAAGTAATCCAAGGGGGGGGGGTCCTTGACTGGAACTGGGATTTCAAGGTGAAATGCACTGTGAAACAAAATCTTGGGACCCTAAAGACAAATCACTTTATAAGAGATTTACAAAGAGGCTGCTCACAATAGAATCTAGCCAATTCAGGAATGTGTATCTCAGTTAACCTATACTGATCTCACTCTTTGGTGGAGATTCTGTTTGTATTTTTCAGAAGGCTCCAAGAGAGCTGTGGGATAAGCAAGAGACCTATAACCACAGCTTATCTGTCAACTCAGGATGAGCCAGCGAGACAGACACCAATGATTTTGAAAGCACCCTAAAGCAGAAGTACAGAGGCTCCTAACACCTCAACAATAAAACAGCTTTAATACTCATCCACCATGACTCAGGGAACTGAGTGGAAGAAGGGGCAGAAAGATTGTAAGAACCATGGTGGGGGAGAATATCCAGAGACATTGCCCCCCTCAGTAACAACATATAAAGGGGGGTGAAACGGGGTTGACTCCTAGGCTATCCATAACCCCCTACCCCATGGACTGATCCAGACTGCCCATGGAGGAGGATACCCAGCAGATTGGGAACAGGGAGGAGGGAAATCAGGGAATTGGAGACATCAACACTTTATTTGCTTATTAAGTGTATCTAATTATGGATAATAATAATAAAGACAAAAACGTATTCTTGCCATTCTAATATCTGTGTATGTAATATACAAAAGAAGTGAAGATAGCAAACATTTCTGAAAATTATTTTTATGAATCAGACAAATTACATATGCCTAGAATTTCAAAACAAAGACATCATACACACTTAGGCTGTGTGGTTATGGAGGGGTTTGAAGAAAGGTCAGAAGGGAGTGGAGAAAAGAGACAGGAGGGAGGGAGGAAAGAAGAGAGAGAGAAAGAGAGAGATTGAAAGAGTATTCATACATTGAGGGAGGAGGGGAGTAAAGTTGGGGAGAATACCCTGCACACCTGGGTCTGGGTATCATGCAGTTACATAGAATGAGTTTTCAGCCTCTCATCAAGAAAATTCACAAAAGGCTGATGGTGGGTCTGATCTCATCTATAGGAAACTGCACTACTGCTCCACAAAGACACAGAAAGGGATCAGCCAAAGAGCAGCAGAGGAGCCCTGCTGGCATCCATGAATGCACTAACTGCTTTTTTACAGTGCTCTTCAATGTGTTCCTCTGTCGTGCTGAGACCTGCATAAAAATGAAATGTCGTACTTCACTACCCTTCCAGCCAGGGGGACAGTTTATTTTCTTGTCTTCTGATGGAGTTCACAAATTTAATAACTACTTTTTATCCTGGTCTCTATACTCCTTTTCAGACTTCTATTCACCCCCCACCCCTCTCTGCAGGCTTGCAGGAAATGCCTCATTTTAGATGTTCTATAAAGGACATAATAGACCAGAAAAGCAAAAGAGGAAAGGACATTTTCTGTCATTTAGAAATGGACAAGGGGCAATCAGAACATTTTAATAGAGGCTGAGAGGAAAAAGTAAAAAGGGTCCATGTTATTGTGATATTTATCATGTTTCTGGGCTAGCCAATTTAGAAAGGGAGAAATTGAAGCGTCTGCATTGCAAACTGTATTATGATTCTTCTGACAATTGTCCATTTAAAAAAATTATCCTTAATAAAACAGAGGGTTCTTGCCAGCGAGATAAGGATAGCATGGCACTGATTTTTCAGCTGATTAACAAGTGCAGTGATGAATCTGCAGGTTTCCACACTGAGGCATGTGACTCTAATTAATAATGACTTTGCTCATTTCCACATGTTTCCTAAAGGACAATGACAATATCATTAATGAGGTGCATTGTTGTATAGCTTTGTGGGAAGTTAGGAAATATTAAAGGCAGGCAGTATTTCTGCTGCTGCTGAAACCAAGAGTTCTTCATTTACATTCTCATTAAGGTCTGATTCAGAAGGAGCACAGCCCATTCTTCTGCACTGCTCTTAAACATGCAGGAAAGCACATCACTGGCAAATTGCAAGAGGAAGTAACTAGACATCTTTGTTCCTATTCCGTGTTCCATACCTTTCACCTCTTTGATTAAAAACACAGCGTGTGAGAATGAATCATTGTTAATCTCAGAGAAAATGGTTTCTAACATTGAATTATTTAAATGCTAATTACAGTGCTTTGCCTACAAATAATCACCCAGAACTTTTTACTAGACGATGTTGAAATCTCTTCTGAAATAACAAGTGGCTCTCTGTGAATCCGCAGTTCTAACAACCCAGTAAGTAAACATTAAAGTGCAGACTTTCAGGGAATCATGAGGTCGACGTTGGCTAGAATTAATTTTCTACCAGAATCCATTTTTTTCAACAGGAGGGAGAAATTTCTTATATCCATGAAAGTGTCAGGGACATGATGTTGTCATATGTAATTGTAAAAACTTGAATACCAGATATACTTCTTGTGACTATGCTCTGTGTATTCAAAATTTTATGAACACACTTCATGTCTTTTTTTTTCTCCTCTCCCAAAGCTGAAGACCCTAAAGAGCTTTGTGGAAATACTGTAAACTTTCTGACTATTGAACCGTGGCAGGGAAAATGATCAGAGTTGATGAAAGAAAATATTTTTGGTTGGAAGGCTCAGAAGCTCTTCCTAAATCTGGACATGCATAGGATTAGGTATCTAGAAACTAACTCAGAACTTTCTGATTTCCTATTCTGCAGATTTTTGGCAGAGATAAAGGCCTTTAGTTTTGGTTGTCACCTCTTAGGTCATTTCTTTATACTCTATAAAAACACACTTTTAGAATGTGCTTTTCATTACTTTTCTATTCATGTATATAAATTTTATCATAGAGTATTTTATTATGATAATTGTATCTATAAAAGGGTTCCAGTATTATTTTTCCTCACTCCACCTTCCTTCTGGTCACCTTCCAATTCTTTAACCCCCCTTCTACTTTTGTGTTTCTCTTTTTCTCTAAGATTCCGCACATGACAGATATATTTCTCCAAATTGTATAAATGTCATCTCATGTTTCCAGTTATCTGACTGTGCACTTTTAATTAGTCCATTCATTTTCAAAATCCTTTTCCCCTCAAAATAATTATTGTTTGATTGTTACTACAACACCTAGCTGGCTTTCAACATAGAAATATTGCCACAAGATCCTTTTTAAAAATTGCATATCTGTGAAACTGCATTACTGTCAAAATAGTTATTTATAGATTAATATAATAGTCTTTAAAATATCGTTACTATCACTTACAAGAAATGCTTTGTATATCACAGTGGTGCATTCTACATGTACCTACAAATCAAGAATACATATGTTCACATTATTATGGACAGTAGAGGCATTAGAACATGCAAAAAGAAGTAATCTAAAGATGAACATTGAAAATAGAGTAAAACTTGCCTGAAAAATATAAAACTTAAGTTTTAAAAAATCAAGTTTAACACTTTATCCTAAAGTTGATATGGAAGCATCAATGTCTCTGAATAGTCAAAGCAATGCAGAACAAGAGCAACCCCGACACCCAAAACTGGAGGCATTCCAGGCATGCGGAAGAGGCTTAGAGGCCAAAATAGGATGTTTCCAGCATAAAATCCGGCACAGAGGCAGTAGAACAGAATAGTTATCTAAAACAGAATCCAATGCATCTATTGCTAACGAAGCCTCAACAATGGTACCCTAAATTTATACTGAAGAAAAAAGTTCACATTGAACAAACTGTGTTTTGGCAAGCTGTATACCTATATGTCAAATATAGAAACTGGACCCCCATCTCTCATCTTTTTTTTTTTTTTAAATCAACACAAAAATGTACCAGGGACTTAAATACAATAGCTAAAAACATGAAACTACCAGTCAAGAACATATTGTAAGTTTGTAAATACGAGTGAGAAAATAAATACATTGTTGCAAGGAATGAATGGGGAAGGAATAACTTCAAAGGGCTGGAAACAAAAGCAAAAATATACAAATGGAATCACATTAAAAAAACATGCACAGGCAAGAGAATCATCAGGAATAATCAATGGAGTGACTCTATTCTTCTATATGCACTCATTTACATGACCAAGCATTAGGAAGAGTAAGCAAAGAAATACAACCTTAACCAATAGTTAAATCCAGTTGGAAGCAGATGAGCAAACTCTCATCACATTCTAGTGAGCATTCCTGTCAGAAAATATAGTGGCCCAGAATATGAAAGCTGGTGGAGAATACTCCCTTAGTTGTCCAGAGACAACAGGAAGTATTTAGTAAGATCAGACCCACCATGAAGCCCCTTGGACCAATCAACACCTTCATCTTTCCTCAAGATAAACAATCCAAAAAATGGGTGAGAGTGTTTTCCTCATTCAGTAAAAGCCCAGCTCCCACTAGGGGTTGGTTTCTGATTCCTTCCTCATGCAGACACTGTATTTCTCCATGTCTCACATTCACTTAAATGAACTTTGTTCTGCTTTGTCTTCAAGCTTTTTTTATGTTTTTTTTTCTAATTCTGTACTCTGTGGGCAAAATGAATCCAAAGCCCAGATAGTAGTGCAGGGGTACCTAGCCTCATCTCATGTCAGCAGCAGAACATGGCTGCATTGTACTGGTTTTGAAGTCATGAATAGAGATGCAGGCGGGTGGATGGGTCATGGCATGTTGCATGATGGATTCAGAGAGCCAAGGAAACACAGCCTCATGTCTGAGCATTGAATTCCCTGCCAGGAGGCCCGGAGAGTTCAGCTCATGAAATTGGCAAAGAAGTCTAAATTGCAGTGGTGATCCTGGGATACCAGAAATTCAAGGACCGATGGGCATCTGTCCAGGAAAGCTTCAAGCAAAGAGTGGAGCTCACTCAGGAGAGTGATATGTGAGCCATAGAAGACATAGATGGAGAGAAGGAGCCATACAGGACTTTAGAAACCAGACAGTTCCATCCTGAACCTCCATGAACTCTCAGAAAAGGGTCTGCAATTCCAGTAACAGTGTTGGTACTGTTAAATACAATGGCATCTTTTGAAATTTTCCTGGTTTCATTCTGCAATATAAGATAGTCATACTCCTATATGGACAAAGGATGAAAGGTTATAGCTTACCAGTGATATGTGTCTCAAGTTAACAAGGTGTGGACCTGTGGTGGTTAATATTGTCAACTTGTTTAGATCTAGAAACAAATCGGAGAAAGGACATACCCATAAGTGATTTTCTAGATTATATGCTCAGATGTTGGACTGGATAGAAAAGAGAAAGTGAGCCAAACACAGTGTCCATCACTTTCTGCTTCAAGACTGAGGCCTCAATGTGGCCAAACATTTCTTTTCCTGTTTCCTCTATGATGGACTGTTTCCTATATCATTGAAAACAAAAATCAAACCCATTTCTCTTAAGTTGCTTCTAGTCAGGTATTTGGTCTCAGTAATGAAGAAAGTGACAAATATAATGCATGTCAATAATTATAATGAAATATAAACAAGCAAATGAATTATATCTTTAGGATTTAAAAGTAAATCACAGATGCATGGATAATTGTCAGCAGTTTGGTGTCAGAATTCTCTTTGGAACTTGCCTTGTTTCTGGTCCTTGTCTTCTGTTCTCACTAACATATGACTTTCATCTTTCTTCCTAACTTAGATTGTTATACTTAAATAAGCTCACTTGAAATTCTCCCACTTATGAATACACTGGCCCGCTCTTCTCTCAGCACTTTTCACATGATCAGTGTTACCTTGCCTTCCAGAAGCTCACTAAATCAATAACACACCACATTTCTCATTCTTTGTATTTGGGTATCAAAATTCATTCACCATCAATTTTCAAACTGAATTCCATTGTTTTCATCAGGGACAGTGAAATTAGTTTCTTTTAATTGATTATTTGAGTCCCTGTGGATTTAAATAACATTCTGACTTCCATCTAAGTTCTAGGTTGACATCTTTTTTTGCTGGTTATTTTCCTGATCTGTACTAGGGGTTGATAAGTATCACCATTACTATTACTTTAACCAGAGAACGTCACATATAATGAAAATATTTGGTTTATCTGCAGTGGACTTGTCTGTAAGCATCTGAAAGTGAGTTGTGGCATATGATAGTCCTGACATTTTCACTTGTAGGAAAATATGATTCTCTGAGTCTTAATTAGTATAGGTTATACTTTGTTGGCATTTACTTCAGTGAAGAAAACAAACAATAGAGAAGCTACATTAATGTACTGAGTCAGCTTATACATAAAATAGCTGTGAATGTGCCATATCACAATATTTACAAATAAATTATTCATTTACTTTATTATTGCCTTTATGAAATAAGCATATTGTTGTCTGCAATCAAATTAAAACCTGGAATTCTTATTAATAAACCAGAACTGCTAAAAAAGAAAAATGGCTTCCTATTAAAGTGCCTAATGAATTGATTATCCCTACATTTCAGTAACATTATAATTTAATATATTCCTTGGCACTAAGATGATATTTTTAATAGGCAGAGACTCAGTGAATGGTTTCTGAATTAGATATATGAATATATTTTGGATATATAAAGTGACCTGATATAAAATGCATATTTTTCCATTAGACAAACTATTAAGAGATTATGAATAAACATGGACTGGCTATAAAGACTATACACATAGAACTTAACATTTTAGGATATTTTAAAAACAACTGAGTCCTAGCATTTAGTAAATTTCTAATATTCTACTAAAATTCTTACCAATATTAAGGCATTGAATTGCCTGCTTTATCAGAGGAAGCACATCTGCAATTCATGCATTGTAGGTTTTAGAATCATTAATGACGTTTCAGAAGGGTGAGTAATATTATGAATTTGTCAGATTAGTGCTTTTGCATATATGATTAATAAATCATATTTTCATAAAAACCTTTTCAAATTTAACTGTTTTTTATCTGACAGAGTTCATGGACTTGTAAGCTCAACAACATTTTCAACAGAAATAAATACAAATCCGATTGAAGCCATCATGCATTCAACACAGTCATACTCTTGATGTCTTCTCAGACAGTCAAAAATGTCTCCAGTGAAGAGTAAACAGGATAACAAACCACGATGAAATAATTTTAAATTGAATTTTCAGTTACTCAACTGTTGCTTTGCTGATGATTTCACTTGCAAAGTTTGAGCTTTCATGCATATGATTTTACTAAAGGAAATAAATCAAATTGTAATAGTTTTTTTTGCAAAATAACCATTGTTTGTTTTATACAAAGAAGGCACTTTTGCTTTAGATCAGGTATTTAATTAATGTGGATATATTGTTCATTCATCCAACTTTTCCTAGATAATTGATTACACCCATCTCAGTCAGGGACAGGGGAAGCAGTCTGTTACAATATGAAAGAACAGCATTTTATCATGCCATGGGTTAGAACTGACAGGACAACTACCTTTTACTTGCTTTTATCAATGTTTTAAATTATTTAACATAAAATTCTCTCTTTATGGTGCATATTTTGGTACTTCCTACATTTTACCTAAATTACCTAGAGACTAAAGGTAAATTTAGTTGTGGTGTATGTCATGCAAGTCTCTTGGCGCTTATCTTCAGAAAGAAATAGATTCCACCAAGAGACAGCCTGAGTAAAAGTTGATTTAGCTATGCTGCAGAAGTAGAAGCCAAGAAAGCCCTCCAAAGAGAGTTTGAGGCAGGCTGCCCGAGATGTGAAACAATGGGTAATGGCACACTGGGTTCTGTGCTTTGGAGGTTTACATGATTCTTTTGAGGTAGATGTCATATTTATTAGGTAAGGAATCCCTTCCTCTGTCTTACATCTCCATGGACCAGATCTTCCTTTGAAGGCCCATTCTCCCATGATCTGTATAATAGAGGACGGATATAAATACCACAGTGTCAATGATATTAATAGCCTAGTAGCATTTTCAAGGACAGAGACAAAGGATATTCAGGTCATTAGTTGAATATGAGGAGGATTTCCTGGAAACCATTCTTACTATTTAAAGGACTTAACTACTTCGATAGCACTGCAAACATAAAAACTCTAAATAAACCCAGTCTAAGTGAAAATGGAGTAGCATTTCCTTCTTTCATCCTTATATATGTGTGTCTTTATAGTAAAAAAATAAAGATTATCTTTATTCATATAATTTGAACTTTAAGAGTGCATGCAATTAATTCAAAGCACTTCTGGAAGATTTATATATATATATATATATATATATATATATATATATATTTCATGATAGGAATAATTTTGTCCATGTTTCCAGACAACTACCTCTTAACTTGCATAAATCCTAATCAACTCAAACATTTAGCTAAAAACTTTAGAGAAATGTTTCATTTACATCTCAAATATTTAAATAAGTAAAAGTTTGTATCACAAAACATGTATACATATATTATAATAACATACTAATAAAAATAATAAAACATGCCAATTTAACTTGGTCCTTTCAAATTCTTGTGATAATCGAGTGTTTGGATTTCATGAATATAAGGTCGTTAGGGAGGTTGATTTGTTAAGTGTTTGACACAAGCATTATACTCAAGGATTTCTAAAGCCCCACACACCGGTATCAAACACAAGTTCTCGTATTTTTTGGAAATTTGAATATCTCCCTCTACTAAGTGCCTTGATAAGGCTTCTTTAGTTTAAAAAGAAAACTATTTTTCATCTTATTGTGTTATAGGATATCTTTACATATAATGCATAGGATCATTTCTCTTAGAAGTATATTACAATATTGTATTTGACTTGTTGCCTTGTAATTTTAATTTCTTAATGTTATCTTTGGAGAAATGCAAATTCTAACACTATCATGTAAGTTCTTTATGATTAACCTCAAAAGTCAGGAAGATATTTAAGCTACTTTCCAGAAACATAATTATTTTGCATTTCATGTTAGTTTTATAGTCTATATGTATGTATCTTTGGTGTAGGATGAGATAGATATTTCTGTATAGATGCTCTCTTGAGCTGGCAAGCTGATTGAACAGTCCATGTTTTACCTACTGTCCTGGTGAAATATTTTCATCAAAACTTGATGATCATGCATTTAAACGTCTGTTTCTGGTCGACACACTCCAATGTATCAATCTATTTTCCTCCACTCACAGCAATTTCTCACTATTTATTTAAGATTAAAGTAAATCTTGGTGTTTGGTGACATTTTTCCTCCAACAGCTTAGAAAAATGGAAGGACTATGTGTTTTCTTTTTCTTTTTTTCTTTACCCCCAATGTTGGGATTTGCTCTAGCCCAGGCTATCTTGGATTTCTCTATGTAGTCTCAGGGTGGCCTTGAACTCATAGAGATCCTACTACCCCTGCCTCACAAGTGCTTGATTAAAGGAATACACCATCATGCATGGCTCATGTTTTCACTTTTTGTTGTTTTTGTTGGATTATCAGTTAATGCTTACCCAAATCAAAAATACATATCTAGAGTAGACATTAATATATCACATTATTCATCCTTGTTTAAATTTGCTATTACACATTAGACACAAGACCAAATCTGTGAACTTGATATTTAATTTGATGGTGCTCTGAATTTGTTTTTGAAATAAAGATGATGCATTTGACCTGTGTGAATGAACATTCCATACCTAGTAGTCATTAGGGCTAATCTTTAATTTTCTGGATGACCTCCTTCTGAAAGCATGGTATGTACACATGAATCTGGTGTATCAGTGTGGGTTTAAGCATGAAACAGAATAATTAATCAAAATATAAATTAATGCAAGAATTGAGGTTTAAAAAATTGAAAAATTGTGGAGAAGATGGAGAAGCAACAGCTTGTAAAGTCACTTTGAAATGACAAAGAAACCTGCACCATAAAAGAAAAAGAACTGAGAACCTTGGCAGGTTTTATTGAAGAAGATGCTTGTGAAAAGAGGATTGGAAAATTGTGTCATTTCTGGGACTCTCTATGATGGTTCCTCCACTTATCTCAGCTGGCAGCATGGTGATTGTCCTCAATTCTCCTCGAGAAGCAGCTGTGAACCCCACATCTGCTCATTTGTGTGCTGGCAACCACTTCCTGGGAATATAATGACCTGTGTTCTTATCTGTTTTCTAAAACAGGATTCTAGGTAATATATTTCCAAGGTTTTCCAATTTATTGTGAGGACATTTTAATAAATTGACATCAGACATAAGATTTTACAGAGATCTCTGCTAGTTTGGAATTAGATAAATCTGTATAATTTATTTGGGCCAACATGATAGTGTGTCAATACAGACTCTGGGAGTAGGTGCAGCTTCAGCCCACAGCTGCAGTTGATGGAAGCATGCATCAACACATTCTGCCTGCAGCTCGAGTCTCTGCCTGCTTAAAATGAACAGAGTTTCTTTTCAAACTCATGTTTCTCATTTAGTGTGAACACATATTACAGTTTTGTCAGGTCTAGTCAGACATTTTGTTCTGTAACCTGTCATAGCTAATAACAACAATAAAATTCCTCTCTCCCTCTCTCTCTTCCTTTCTCTCTGTCTCTGTCTCTCTGTCTCTCCCTCCCTATCTCTGTCCTTCTCTCCCTTTGTCCCTCTCTCTCTCCCTTTCTCTCTGTTTCTGTCTCTCTGTCTCTCTCCCTCTTCCTCCCTCTCTCTCCTCTCTCTCTCCTTGTTTACCTCTCTCCCTCGCTCCCTCTCTCCCTTTCTCTCTGTCTCTGTCTCTCTCTGTCCCCCCCCCTCTCATCTAAGAGCAAGAAGAGTTAAGTTTGTTACTCTCTTACTCTCCGTTTGGAGATCTGCTTCTCCCTTGATTCTCTTCCTTTCAGCCTTAGGCTTGTATTCATAGTTGCCAAAAACATAGTGTGATGGGGTAAAATAACTATATGTTGTTGGAGATAATGTATGATGCACAAATGCATTTTATTGAACAAAGGAAATGACAAAGGTATACTTAATTTCCAATGTAGGAAAATACAATCAAAACATTTGCCTGGAAAAAATGAACTAAAATGTTTTCTGATGGTTGATTCAGTGTCAGGCAGTGAGTGGCAATTATGTGTTTTCAAAGCAAGAACAATAATGTGAATTATAACATAGGAGATTCTAAAGGAATACAAGTAAACCTCTCTATCTTTGTCTTCCCAACAAGCTTCTAAATTACCCAACCAGAAAACCAAATATATAGCAAAATCTTAAATATTTTCTCTTTAAATTATTTAAAATCTAGAATATGTAGATATTTTAACTATATGATGAAATGTTTAGTAGTAAATTATTCTTAAAAGGGAACGTTATCTGTTAATGTCCTCCATGGATACAGTATGTCTGCCACTTCTGAGCACTACATTTGAAGATCCATTAATTTGTATGTGACTGGGGATGAACCACAGCTTTCCTAATACAAAGTAGGGTAAAATTAGGGGTAAATTGCTGGAAAATTAGAAATGTTTAAGCCTCTTAAATTCATATCTCATAAGTAACTATTATCTATTCAGATATAGCTATAATTATGGCTCTGTTTCACTCAAAGCATGTATCAATGTGCTCTTCCATGAGCCGGACCTTATGAAACTCAGAGAAAAATAATATAACAAAAAGAAGGGACTTTCAAAAATTGTGTAAGATGTCCTTCAGTGCAGAAAATAGATATCAACAGTAGCAAGTCAAGTAAACCTGTGACAGTTCAGGCAAGCTCCATAGAACCCCTCCCCTTGGGTGGGAGGTGTCTTTAGCCTGAGCACAAACAAAGATGCAAAAACTGATTGGTCAGGTATAGACCAATCAGCTGTCTCTCTGACTTACCTGGAGGAAGTTTTAAAAAAGCTTCTCTGGAACAAAGGCCAGTCTTTCCTACATGGCATCCTAGAAGGAGGACTTTCATTTTCCAGGTAAGGCTCAATACCCAAGCCCTTAGGACAAAACCTCTATCACATATTCTCCCCACACTGGTGGCTGGAGAACTCTGTAACTCCCTATGTTCTTTCAAATAAAGTCTCCCACTATACCTTAATATCTTATTTTCTATGATTTTAATTCTTTAAATTTGTAGACAAAAATTTGGGTACTCCTTAAATTTTTGGGTGCATTGGAATTTTTGCTGGGAATTATCTAAATTCCAATCCTCATCTTAGCCAGCTACAAACCAAGGTAGGAAATTCCCTCTACAATTAATTTTAAAAATATTGTCCATTGGATGCTACTAAACCACTCTAATTATAGGACATATTTCACATCCAAGATGATTGGTGATTATGTTTCATTGTGTACTTAAAGTAGGTCGTGAATATGAATAAATGACATAGCAAGAGAAAAGGAGTGAATATTGAATTTCAGATAATTTTTTTGTCTTGAATGTCATACTCATTGAATTTTATTAAAATATTCTGAATAGTATGTTTGTTGCATACATGATTACTGTGTCATCTGAACAAAGGCATATGACTCATAATTTTAGAGAAGAATCAAATTAAACCTAGAAAGTCAGAGTTTATTTAAATGAAAATGTTGACAGGGAGCTGTGTTCACTTTGCTATAAAAGTACCTGTGAAAATGAGAGATCAAGTTTGAAACTCACAAAGGTAAGTTAATGGTGAAATGAAAAAATATCTGTTCTCAAATATATTTTAATACAATTTTAAACGTTTTTGACATACATCATATCTAGGATTTTTTAAAAATTTTTCATCATCTATGCTTTGATAATGAATGAATGAAGACTAAGCAATATATTGTAGATAAACCTAGCCTTCTTTGTATAAAAATGTGACATATGTATTCTGTATGTGGGGTATGGTTCTTGACAGCAGACTACAAGAGCGGAAAAAGAGGTGATGAAATGGGGTAAAAGGGAAACATGTCGGGCTGGAGAGATGGCTCAGCGGATAAGGCACTTGCCTCCGGTGCCTAAGGCCCTGGGTTTAATTCCTCAGGACCCACATAAGCCAGACCCACAAGGTGGTGGCCCTGGTGTTCTCTCTCTCTTTCTCTCTCTCTCTCTCTCTCTGCTTGAAAAATAAATAAAAAATAAATTGATAAAACATGTTTTTTAAAAAAAAGATGCCTTTAAAAAAAAAGGGAAATATGTCGTATGAAAATAGAAAGGAAGCCAGATCAAGGGAGACTACAAGTGGATTGTGGAAGGGGAGAAGTGACATCAATCTTTCATAAAGTTGATTCTCTGAGTAAGGTCATGTGGGATTTGTGGATTATATACAAAAGTTGTATTTAATCTTGATTTCTTTATAAATGTTCCAGAACATTTCTGCTTATACTTCTTTAAGAAAGAACCACATATTTCTGTATTAAAAATCTCTATACTACCCTCAAAGTTTGAGGAAGACACATTCTTGTTTGTTGCTTGTTGGTTATTTTGGTTTGGTTTGGTTTGGTTGAGTGTTTTGAGAAGGATCTCACTGTGTAACCTGGGTCTGTCCTAAAGCGCAAAGCTGTCTTCTGCTTAAACCTCTTGAATGCAGGAATGAAACGGTTGTGCATCCATGCTCAGTTTCTTTTAGGAAGTCATAATGGGGTTTTGAAGTTACTCTGAAAACTTCAGGAAATTAATAAACTATCCAGCTTATATAATAACATAAGAGACATTTTCTTGAGAATCCTGACAGGCAATCTGTTCAATGCTAACTGTTTAGATTACCACCTCTGACGAGTCTTGATGGTAAAAAGTTAAAGCACATTAAAAGAGAAATAATCATTTCACCTGAAACTCTAATACAGTTTCATTGCATCATATATTTGTACGTTCTGATGTAGGGATGGAGCAAAGTTTAAATTAACTGTTTTTCACAATAGAAAGAGGAATGCTAATGTGATGTTATATCTACTACCAATAAAGTTCTAATTCTGAATTATGAAAGAAGAAAACTATTAATATATTCATATTAATTTCCCCTTGGATGGTAAAAATAATTAATTGATGAAATACCATATTATAATCCGTTTATTGCTTAGAAATACTGGAATTTAAGAAAGTAATATTTACCTAGATATAGTTTTAACCTCAAGGATCTATGCTCAAATTCTTCCAATATCAAGAATTCACAGAAGATATGATAGTGACATTGAAGTTAACATTACAAAATCTGGGATAGATATATCAAATAACCTGAAAACTGAATCATTTTAGTAAATCATTCTTAGTCTCCTTTTCTTGTGAGCCCTTCCCATGAAGGACATTTTTAAATGACCCTTAATATATAGGTATATAAAACAGGTATACAAATTCAGGATTTACTGATAATAAAGCATAAAGATATTTATTATAAGACAACACTTTGGTATACATAATTTTACCATTTATTATAGAAAAAAGTAAGTTTTCATATGGAGATGGGTATGATTTTTATTTTTACATAAAGATTAAATCTTGGCAGAGTATTTGGTACTGTAGGAGGTAGAACATGTCCAATGATTTTTAGGGTTGGTTTCTATTTCAATTTTAGAATCATCAATGCTGAGACTTTCAGGTTGCATAAATATTTTTTAAAAATCTAGAAGTCTGCTTACTGTTAGTACTGTTGTCCTAACTCCAAATTAATATTCAATGAATGCTTTTTATGAAACTTAAGTCAGTAACTCAAGTAGCAACTTTTAAAATCATGCATAATGATATGCTATAATTCAAAGATACACTGAACTGATACTTTCCCTGCTGAAAAATAATTTTAGGAAAATATTGAAATAATTGTTTCTCATAATTACACTATTATGTATACATCAGAAAACTTGGTATGCCAAAATGTTTCAGGTCACTTATGATGGTATTTCATTGTGTTACAGAATGCAAAGTGTGGTCATACTATGATTCTGTCCACAAGCTAAACCTGCAGTGAAGGAATCCCTTGTTGCACAGTTGAGAAAGGCCAGAAAAACCTATGATTTATTACACATTTCAGTTTCATTAATTTTGTTGTTATGTGGTAAGACATGGTTTATTGTTGGGAAATCTTCCTGACTCCTACACTCGTCTGTATGAGCCAATTTTACTTTGCAACCTACAGGAACAAGGTGGGCTATCTCTCACTTTTTCTATATGTCATCTGCTTATTAGTAAATGAAATAGTTTAAAAACAGGAGAAAGGGTGCTGTGTGCTGTTATACCCAATGAATACAATAAATCATTTCAAAGGTAATGATCAATTGATAACTCTTTTTCCCAATAATCTTCCCTTCTCCATTGTAAATTTACTCTGAAATTAGTAGATGTTGCTTAAAAAACCTAATACGTAATATAGCCTTTTTTCAGAAAAGACCTCTTCTGTGTTGATTACATGTAGAACTAGAGCTAGATTTAAATCAATTAGCCAGAAACTGGGTATTGTTGCAAGTATCAGTGAAATGAAGAAATGGAGTTTGCTCTCAGCTCAGAGGAACTCTTCAGTAATTGGAAAAGAGACTCCTGTCAAAACCCATCTGATGAGTTATGAGAGTGTTAGAACTGTGACATAGAGCCTGAGAGACCTTCTCTGCATAAAAAAGTCTGAAAGCTCAACAGACTGAAGATATATAGGTGAACATTCTCCAGTGCTTCAAATATATATGGAATAAAACTACAATAAAAAGAGATGTAATTAAATGTATCACCTGAAAATAAACTGTCTTTTCAGTAAAATGCTGGGATCATATTCATGAGTAGATTGGGGATTGAAATTTGAATCTGGTCTTGTGTTCCTTAAGGTACAAAGAATCATGAAAGAGTTAAGTAAAAATCCACAGACCTCCTATCATTGCCTTTAGCTAGAAGGAAATACTTCAGTGTCTATCCAAAAATACTATATATGAACCTGATCAAATATCTCTAAAACTTGTGAGCTGGGAAAATAGTGAAAACAAATTTAGTCTTAACGTTTTAAGATTTCAGAATGAGTTCAAGACATGTATCCAATCAATCTACTCATTGACTAATTATTATTGACTAGAGATAATTACCTTTAAAAATCCCTTATTCTTCTTATTCTTATCCTGAGGACCTTTCAAGGAACTTTATGTGTAGCTCAGCAAACAATTCAAGACATGGCTTCAAGATAGATTTATTTAAAATCAACAGATACCATTAATCTCTTCTAGACACTTGTCTAGGCAGGCAATTCTGCTTAAATATACAACTGAACACCGCTGAGCTGTCATTCTGGGATGCAGATGGGAGCTCCAATGTTGGAGTTTAGTAAAGGGCATTCCCAAGACCTACCAAAGGAGGGAGTTGGATACGTGGGATCTTTGTCTTTATTGCTCATCAGCACCTTCATGTACAGTGACATGCCT
>PVHP010024434.1:0-26810 GCA_004024765.1 Zapus hudsonius | reverse complement strand
CAATTGTCTTATCCAGACATGGACCCTGCTACAGTGCCAACCTGCCGGGCAAGATATGCCCAGTGGTGCAATTAGTGGCATGACGATTATGAAGGTAACCGACCTCTTTCTAATAGCATTTGAGGTCCAGGAGGGAAGTCGTGTGTGGCTCTGCAAACGAGATCAAAAACCCATGACTGGGGAGGTCACAGCCCGAGGAGGCACAGAGTCCTGTTGATTTGCTAAGAGGATATGTGGTCAAGCTGCTTCATAAACACACATGAACACCATAGGTTAGTGCAGCTCTCCACCAGAGAAGCTTCTTTTAAGAAAAGAAATTTATTGGGCTGGAGAGATGGCTTAGCGGTTAAGGCACTTGCCTCTAGTGGCTAAGGCCCCTGGTTTAATTTCCCAGTACCCATATAGCCAGACCCACAAGGTGGCGGCCCTGGAGCTCGCGCTCTCTCTCTCTCTCTCTCTCTCTCTCTCTCTCTCTCTCTCTCTCTCTCTCTCTCTCTCTCTATCTATCTCTATCTCTCTGCTTGAAAATGAATAAATAAAATATAAAAGAAAAAAGAAAAGAAATTTATTTATTTGCAAAGAGAGAGAGAGAGAGAGAGAGAGAGAGAGAGAGAGCGCATGGACCTCCTGCCACTCACTGTAAATGAACTCCAAACACATTGCTCCTTTGTACGTCTGCTACTGGGGTGTGGAACCCAGGCTGCCAGGCTTTGCAAGCAAATGTCTTTAACCTCCGAGTCATCTCTCCAGCCTGAGAAGCTTCTTTACTCAGTGACCATTAGTTAATGCAGAGCCTTATAAGTGACTCTTGAATGTCCAGCCCTAAATGGGCATCTACCTTGCCTCCCATAAAGCTCAGAGAACTTTGTGGAAGAGGGGATGGAAAGCATATAAGAGCCAGAGGATGGGGATGAGGGCTGTGAAATGCTGTCTTCTGGACGTGACAAACCATTTCCATCATAAGCTCACAGCATTGTGGTTAATTGCCTAAGTCCCGCACAAGGTCGGGCCCATCCTTGCTGGGGGAGAGGCCTAGGAGGTCTCACCCTTCCCTGCAGCTATTGGCAGTAATGTTTGCTTGGGGTGGGACTTTGAATGTCTGTCTCCTGCTGCGGTTTGAGTCAGGTGTCTCCCATAATCTGAGTGTGTTCTGAATGCTGGATCCCTAGCTGATGGCACTTTTGGAACTGAAACATTGTTGGAGGTGAGTTGTTTAGGGTGGGCTTCCCTTTGCCAGCGTTTGGCACACCTTCCTGCCACTGTTGGCAGTGCTGTGGCCGAGGTGATGTCTGCCCTCTGCTCATGCCATGGTTTTCCCTGCCATCAGGCAGCTTCCCCTCAGGTCTGTAAACCAAAATAAACCTATTTCCTTCACAAACTGCCTTTTGGTTGGGTTCTTTGTCACAGTAACGAGAAGGTTAACTGCATCTCCCAATAAGACTCGGGTGTTTTATTAAAACTCACCGGGGACAGATCCTGGGGTACAGCCCTGAGGTATTACTGGGGGTTGATCTGAACTCCAGGCCAAAGGTACTTGGAATAATCTGAGTTCTGCTTGTTCCAGTTGGCTGCTTTTTTGCCGTCCCTCTGTGCTTGCTTGTGGTGCTGGCTGGGGGTGGTTTCTCTCTGCTTGGATTTATGAATGGGAGCCAGTTTCGACACTTGATGGGACTTCTTGCATCTGTAAGCTGAAATCAATCCTGTTCCTCTGGTAAACTGTGTCTGGCTTGGATGGTCATCCTAGCAACATGGAACTGACTGCAACACTTGGTGAGGGAAAAGATTTTCTTCAGCGGTGCACCCACTGGTAAGGTGTCCATTTAATGACCTCCCTGCCACACTCTCTTGCCCATTCAAGCTCAGTGGATTAAAAAAACACCTGGTGCTGGAGAGATGCCTTAGCAGTTAAGGCGTTTGCTTGCAATGCAGAAGGACCTGAGTTTGATTCTCCAGGACCCACGTAAAGCCAGATGCACAAGGTGGTGCGTGTATCTGGAGTTTGTTTGCGATGGCTGGAGGCCCTGGTACACCCATTCTCTCTCTCTCTCTCTCTCTCTCTCTCTCTCTCTCTCTCTCTCTCTCTGCCTCTTTCTCTCACACATTCCCTTGCAAATAAATAAATAAATAAATATTTTTTTAAAACCTGGGGAGATGGCTCAGTGGTTAAAGGTACTTGCTTTGCAAAATCTGTCAGCTTGGATTTGGTTTCCCCAGCATCCATGTAAAGTGAGGTATGTGTACCACACATGTGCTCATACACACATACATGTATACACACTAATAAAAACATAAAAGCAGGAGTGGGACTAGTAGAGAAGAAGAATTTTAGCAGAAGTGGAGGAGGGATGAGAGCAATGGGGGTGAATATAATGAAAATTCATTGTATACCTGTATGAAACTGTCAAAAAATAAAGATTACATATGCAAGAAGACACAAAGCAGTTAAACTCCTATTAAATTCCATACAATGCTAGTCGAGTCCCAATGTGATATAGCTACTGTGAAAACAATTTGTTAACCCAGCCATGCCTTATCAGAGAATTCATTTGAAAGAAATAAAAACATAATTTTATCAACAAATATTTATTCATAATTGCCAAAATCTAGTGAAGGGGAAACCCTGATAATCCATACAGTGGCATACGGTCCAGCAATAAGAAGGAATGATCCGCCGACATGCCAAGAAGCAAATCTCAAAGTTGTTAGATGAGGTGCAAGAAACCAGACCTGAAAGACTACATACTGCGTAATTCTCTGTGTGTGTTGTTCTGGAAATGACAACGGTGGGTGGAGTAGTTCAGTGGTGTCTTGGGACTAAGACGCTCCTTAAAGGGGAGCAGAAAGATTTGCTGGGATTATGGTTAAGTAGCATACGAGACAGTGACTCTGTCTGACATCTCCCAAGAGGAACGTGAGGGTGTTTGGATTTTGCTCCCTGAGGCATCCTAAAGAGATACCAACTAAAGGAAGTGGCAGAAGTGGGGAGAGATGGACCCCTCTGGGCTTTTGGAGGAAGTTCACCATAATGGTGCTAGTGGACTCTCGGATTCCTGGCGGGTCACAAGATTAAAAGGTCAGAGAACGATTGTCACGAAAGCTCCAGAGAGGACAATATGATTCCGTTAGTTTAAAGCCTCGGAAAGATGGATGCAGAGTCCCTGAAAGTGGAGGGGGGCCAGGCAGCCCAGAAAGACAACAGCTGTAAACTTAAGTGAAGAAAATCCATGTCAGTAAAAACAAAATCCACAATTACAGAATTCTGTACCTTGGTTATAACTGCATGCAGGAAGCCTGTGCCTTAGCTCTGTGCTTTTCAAGAGATTTCTGTTACACATGGAGGAAATTCGACTTGGAGAAAATAAATCTATAGTCCAAGGTCACAGAAGTAGAAGCAAGTGGGACAGGGGTTTGACCTTGACTGCCTCCACTTCATGCTCTATGCTGAATTTATTCATTATTTATGAATTTATTCATTCAATAAATTCTTATGATCATCTATTGTATTCTAGGTACTTAAGCTAATAGAAAGACTGTAGCAGGGTGAGCTGAGGATTAGAATTTAGATAACGCCCAGCAAAAATTCCAATGCACCCCAAAATTTAAGAAGTACCTGAATTCTTGTCCACAAAGTTAAAGAATTAAAATCATAAGCAACAAGATATTAAGGTATAGTGGGAGACTTTATTTAAGGGAACATGGGGAGTTACAGAGTTCTCCAGCCACCAGTGTGGGAAAAATATGTGGCAGAGGTTTGGGTCAAAATTTATGCTGTTTAATTAAATAGGCAGGAAAAGGAAGATAATAGAGAGCTCTCATCATGAGAAAAAGTTCAAGTGGGAAAGATCTTGAATCCCCCTCACCCAGCCTAAGGGTGAGGGGCCTTACCTGGAAAATGAGAGTCCTCCTTCTAGGATGCCATATGGAAGAGATAGCCTTCATTCTAGAGAAACTTTTTAAAACTTCCACCAGGTAACTCAGAGAGACAGCTGATTGGTCTATACCTGACCAATGAGTTTTTGTATCTATGTTTGAGCTCTGGCTAGAGACACCTCCCACTTAAGGGGAGGGGGGACTATGGAGCTTGCCTGAACTGTCACAAGACTAAAATAACAGCAAAGAAAACAAGCAACAATTTATGTCCCTTTTTTTAATAACCCATATTATAAATCCCATGAACTTGAGTGAACTTTGAAAAGGCCCTGGCTTATTGTGAACTTTATGGTGATCTTTCCCATTCTTAAGATAAAAATAAGCTTTTACCTTCCTCCTCTCATTCCTGCGCCTCAGCCTTCTCCTTCCTCCTCTCATTCCCTGATCCTCTGACTCTCATCCCCTCTTTTTATTTATTTTTTATTTATTTTTGGTTTTTTGAGGTAGGGTCTCACTCTATCCCAGGCTGACCTGGAATTCACTCTGTAGTCTCAGGGTGGCCTTGAACTCACGGCAATCCTCCTACCTCTGCCTCCGGAGTGCTGGGATTAAAGGTGTGCGCCACCACGCCTGGCTCATCCCCTCTTTTTAAAATTGATTTTTTTTTTGGCTCTGGTGGTAGGCTAAGAAGTCTACACTGGCCAGGCCTGAGCCCTGAGCCTGCATGAGCAGAATCATGGTGAGAGGAATCTCCATTCACACCTGGGGAGAAACCTGGCTCTTCTGTTAGCATATTTCATTTAGCTGAAATGAATATTAAAATTTTTTGCATATCATATAACCATGCTTGAAATTCTGTTGACAATTCATTAGAACAGCCTTAAGAATTTTAATTTTAAAATATTATTTCTGTACTTATTTATTTTTCAGGGCAGGGGATGGATTTAAGGTTTTGAACAGGTGAAACATGTACTCTACCACTTTGGCTACATTCTCCCTCTATTATTTATTCACTCAGTCATTCATTCACAGGGTCTTATGTAGACTCGACTGGCCTCCAACTCACTGTGTTGCTGAAGATGACCTTGGCCTTCTGATTCTCGTGTCTCTGGGTCTAGAGGCATGTGCTGACGTTCCCATTTCTGCAGTGCTGGAGATGCCCTGGACTTCATGTGTGCTGGGCAAACACTCTGAGCCACATCCCCAGCCCTCGTGTATTGTTTTGGATGCTGACAATCTCCTTGGGGCCTTGTTCATCCAGAGCTAAGCTGACCTCCCAATCCTGATTGCTTCTTCTAAAAACCATCTTGGGACTCGTATTGACACCATCGGCTTAACCCTGACCAAGACTTTATCTTAGCCTTTCCCAAAGGGAAAACAGAGAAAAAGATCACAGCAATACTAACTTATCTTTAGATGCCATTTATGTCAGTGGACAAACAATTAAGGCTGAGGTAGATATTTGCGTCTGTTACTTTATAACGTATGTACCCCCTTTCCATGGCAGGATGTCTGCTTGCAAAAGGACTACTTTCCTAGAATCACCCTTCATTTTAATATCAGACTAATAATATGATTTAGCTTGAATACTAATCACAGTCTCTACAGACAAATATTGATCATAGAAACAGAGAAGGATAAAATTAAATGTGAATTAATATAAAATTATTTGAAAATACTCTTTAATGACTTGTTAAAATATTTCACAAAGCCGGGTGTGGGGGTGCACGCCTTTAATCCCAGCACTTGGGAAACAAAGGTAGGATTGCTATGACTTCAGGGCCACCCTGAGACTACATGGAAAATTCTAGATCAGCCTGGGCTAGAGTAGGACCCTACCTCAAAAAAACAAAAAACAACAACAACCAAAAAAAAATCTGTTTTTATTCTATTTGTGGCCAACTTATCAAAACAATTTAAAAGTACCTTCAAAACTATATAAAAATAGCAGGCTATTATTTTCCTTATTTATTATTGTGAAATGCAAAAATCAATATTCTCTAATACTTCTAGTACATATTATTGAAATAGTTCTTTGTAAAGATGAGTGTAGATTATCTAAAGAACTTCATAAAACCAGGTAGGTTATTTTTATTGATACACTTGGCCATATAAAACTATTCTTCATTTCAGTTTACAAATATTTTTATTAGAATATAATTTTAGTAAGAGTGAAAGTTTTATTATACTTTGGTGGACTGCTCATTTATCTATCGTACTCGACCTCATTTAAAATTCTCTGACACTTTCAAATTGAGTAAAACATTTGTCTGAACAGTTCATCACATTACTCTTCTTCACCGAGTTTCTTATTTATTTGCTTGTATCTTTCAGAGATCTGCAAATTATATAAAATTTACCAGTTTCCTTATTTATTTTTATTTAGAATACTCCAAGTGATTCAGGCCCATTTCCTCTAGAAAACAAGAGAAAAAAAATAAAGGGAGAGAGAAAGAAAGAAAGAAAGAAAGAAAGAAAGAAAGAAAGAAAGAAAGAAAGAAAGAAAGAAAGAAAGAAAGCCACAAGATTGAGTAATTATATAAATACAAGTCACAGAGGCCCAAGTTTTTAACTCCAAGGACTAAACTGACTATATAATACAATTTTCCCCTTTACCCTGTTTTCTTTTTTTTTAAATTCCATTATAATCAAAACGGTTTTATGGGCCTAGGGATGCAGTTGCCTAGCTGTTCAAGTTCAATCCCCAGCTGAGGAAAGCAAGAAAAAAAAGATGTAAAATTTGAATTCCTCCTTTCTATAAAATACAAATGAAAATGCTTACACAGAGAATTCTATCTAGGGGCTAGGATATACCTCAGTGGTAACACACTTGCTGAGAATGTACAAGGCCCCAAATTTGGTCCCTAGCAACACACACCTAAAAACAGCAATTCTGATTTTGAATATAAGTTTTGAAAAAATACATTATATGTTTTAGCCTTAATAAAATAATCAAAGAAACACATAAAAAAATCTTAAGTCGATGGGAAGAAATGGTGAAAAGTTTTATCTGTTTGCACGGTACATAGTTTTCACAGTCTGTAAAATTATTTTTTGACGATTTGCTCTTCTGTGAAAATTAAGTATGTATAATGATGTAAAGTATGTTCTGAGTAATTATAGCTGTGCAAGAAATATGAGAAAGTTGAGCCCAATCATTCTACTAAGGTTTGTTTTGGTTTTTGAGGTCGTCTCAGGGTGGCCTTGAACTCCCATGATCCTCCTACATCTGCCTCCCAAGTGCTGAGATTAAAGGTGTGCATTCTACTAAGGTTTTCTCAAAAACGATTTTTCAACAGAATTGTCTATAAGATAGTATTTTATTTTGAAGGTGGAAATGAAATATGTATTTTATTGAAAATGACACTTCCACAGCAAGTATAATTAAAATAATAGATTCCATACCAGATTATCTAAAATGGTATATATCTTTCAAAATGTTAAAACACTGTTACCTAGGCTTTTCTTGGTTGAGCTCTTTAAAACGTTTTGCACGGTGGGGGTTGCTTCTTCCTGTGCCAGTGACTGAACCTCAGGCTTTGTGCAGGCTGAGCAAGGTTCTCACTGAGTACACCCTCAACCTCATTTAAGATCTAGTTCTGACTTACGCGCTTATTTCAAATAATCACAAAGTGCATTTAATATAGTCTTTTCGTGTTTATAAAATGATTAATTTTGCTCATCTTACACACACGTAATTTTCATCCAGGAACGCGTCATTTGATGAAGGAATGTGGCCAAATCTTGTAGTATATATATATATATATATATATATATATATATATATATATATATATATATATATATGCAAGGATAGATTGCTGCTACTTGAGTTTTAATCTATAAAGCACTCTTTTTTTAACTTTTTTTCTGTTTGAAAATTAAATTCTCTCAAAATAAATGTGAATTATACAATAAAATGAATCATAAAAGCATGAAATAAAGGCACATCATTTTAATATACAAAAGCATGCTGACAAAACACAACTTAAGCTTTGCTGCTACAGACAAAATACTTCACAGCCTAGACCTGTTTTGTTCAGTGTTTTTGCTGGAATCTATGGATCTGCCCCAAACTCTAGTCTCTAAAGCCTGAGAAAATCAGAGTTAGAATAGATTCCAAGTCCGGAGAAAAGAAGGAAGTGAATCTGTTAGCCCGATGAAGCTGAGGACAGGTAGATTGGGTCTAGTGTGAGGGGTCCTTTGAGGCTCAGCTAACCTCAGCGCTGCTAAGACTCTCGATGCAATGGGGGCATCAGAGAAGATAGAGAAGTCGGGTGTGATGCTCCTCCTGCCTGCTGTCCTTCTCTCCTTCCTTACTCTACCCCTCTGCCCTTAGTCTTTATTTTCTTTCTGCCTTTCTCTCTCCCTCTCTTTTTAAGGAAGTATTAACAGTGCAGTGAATGATCTGCACACGTGAGGAATTGGATACAGTCATCAAAGGAAACGTGCTTCAATATGTCCATGCTTCAACTTTACACTGTTTCGGCTAAGCCACGGTCGTTCTAGTTAACAGCAGATCTGTGATGTTGGAAACGGAAATGGTAGTCTTTATAATTCAAGCAGAGAAAGGGGAAAAAAGCACCATGGAGGTCCTAAGTATGCGATTATCCAAGCCGTCTCTTTGACAGAACCTCTTCGATGATCTCCACATTAGGTCACTGGTGATCCAGGTTAAAATGATGTGATTCAGGAAGAAACGTGCTTTTAACAACCTCTAAATAAAGGTAAGTCAATGGCGATTACTTAGTCACTTGCTGTCTTCAAAGGCAAATCGTTTCCTAATTGTCTATTTAGAAATTCCAAGACACGTCCTTTGGTCTGTTGTTTTCTCGTTGAATGACACATAACATATGATTGATTGCCTTCCTTCTTACTTCTTCCTAATTTCCTCAACTTTAAATTAAAGTTAAAATGCCATCATCTTCTGCCAAACTACATTGTTTCCAGTTCCTTTTTACAAAGCAATTCTTCATTCTTAAATTCTTCACAACTGGTCTCTATGACTTTGATAACCCATTCAATTCGTTTTACTTAAAAATAAGAAGTCAGGGCTGGAGAGATGGCTTAGCGGTTAAGGCACTTGCCTCCAGTGCCTAAGGCCCCAAGTTCAATTCCCAGTTCCCACATAAGCCAGACCCACAAGGTGGTGGCCCTGGTTTGTTTCTCTTTCTCTCTCTCTCTCTCTCTCTCTCTCTCTCTCTCTCTCTCTCTCTCTCTCTCTCTCTCTCTCTCTCTCTCTCTCTCTCTCCTCTCTGCTTGAAAATGAATAAATAAAATATTTATAAATAAAATAAAAATAAGAAGTCATACTTAATTTCAATGTTACACTGAAACCCCAAAGGGAAGACATTACTTTTCTGATATGCAGAAAGTCTTTCTAAAATTATAGATTGGTTAGCTACAAATATTTGACATGAAAGACTGTAATTTGATGTTTATGTGTGCTCCTTTAAGTTTGCAGCTTTTTCACCGTTACTCTGGGAGATAAGAAAATCATGGCAGGTCGCTGACAATAATGGTCCCTGAATTTCACTTCAGAAACTATGTTTAACTTGAGAACAAAAGCTTTGCTGTCCCTCTTAACACTCAATTCTTGACAGTATCTTGGCCGTGGAATTCCCTGTTTGCGAGCTGACACAGCATCAGTGCCCAACCTTCTAGACATGCCTTAAGGTTTTTTCATTGTTCATTTGACCCTTTAAAACTTGGAATTTTCACTTTTCTTATTTTTCTAATTTGAAGATTTTTTGTTTTCTTTGAGTTCTTTACTTTTATTTAATATAAATTATAATAAGTTATTCTCTTTCCTCACCTCAGCTCCAGTTTCCTTGGGGCCCTCCTCAGTGGGCCTATGGAATTCACTGTGGGGTCATGAAGACCTCAGTCAGTCCCTGAGGATATGTCTACCCACTTTGTAGCTCTTGCGATCTTTCTGCCCCCTCTTCCACAATGTTCCCTGAGCCATGGCAGGCCGGTTGGAAGTCTGAATTAGTGTTGAGTTGTCTGTAGCTTCTGGATTTCTGTTTTGATAGGTTTTGATTGATCATCGTGTTTGTCACCATCAACCAGGAGCTGGTTGTCAGGCTAGCCGAATGAGCAGTATTCCTGTTGCCACTTCCCCTGCAATTTTTCCTGGGCCCTGGCAGCTGTCTAGAGGTGGTATGTCTCATGTTGGGCAGTTGACTGACTTCTCTTACCCATGGTTCTTGGTTCCCTTCCAGCAGGTGCCCTGGAACGTGGCCAGCCCTGTCTCCCAGTGGTTTGCAGCCATGCTCCTCTCTGACCTTGCCCCAGTTCTCTAATTTGAACTTTTATACTTGTCTATTTCCCTGATATTATTGCATAAAAAATCAAATTACAAAAATAGTACTAAATGATGAAAATACCTGATTAGAAATTGAACTGTTCATTATTTAATTTCAATGTCTTTAATTAAACTTTTGTGGGAAATCCAAAACACGTGAGCAAAAACATAACCATGAATTTTATAAGTGTTTCAGAGAACCTTATATTATTGATTTTCATTCCCATGATTCCATTTGTGGCTCAGCTAAATAGTCCTGCCAACTATCCATCTGTGGTTAAAATGCAGCCATTTTCAGTGGGAAGATCTCAAGACTCTGACAGAGAGAATCAACAAAGAATCACGACTAGGGGCAGAGACGATGGTTTCTTGTGTATAGGTAGCTTTTCTTCTCCCTACAAAATGAGCTGGTTATTTGATGATGTTGTATAGCAATTTCCTCAGAATTGAAACATTCCCTCCTGGGAGGAGGAAGAAAGCTCAGGAGACTCAGCAAATCAATAAGTCTGGGAAAGAATGTTGCAAGACAGCTACAGAAAGGGCAAACCAGGGCTTGAGGAGAGACTCTGCCCAGCTGAGCTGCCTACAATTTATGCAGTGAGGTCCAGAGAGGCAGCTTCCTTGAATCCTCACCTGTGCTGGGGTGGGCTTTCCTGTGGTGACGTCATGCACTGCTCATGTAAGCAAACCTCACCCTGCCCTCTAAGTAATCCCAATGATCTCATTGGTTCATCACAACTGGTTTCCGTACAATCGGGCTTTGTTATGCTGCCTGTCCTCTATCTGGAGTGAATAAATGTGTGCTTGCATCTCCCCAAGGAAAATGTTTCCCAAGACAGATGGGCAGAGATAAAAGAGATCCTCTACTATAGTCTGGCTTCCTTCTCCAGGCATGGATGCCTGGCAAACTTTTGGATCCCTTATTGGCATTTGAGCAACCTTTTTCCCTCCATAGATGTTTAATCTAAAGGAATGGCTACTTCCCGCTTTCTTTGCCCAAAAGTACTTATAGACCCTTTAACAAATTAAACTCAGGGACGGAGAGATGGTTCAGCAGTTAAACATGCTTGTTTGCAAAATCTGATGGCTCAGGGTTGGATTCCCCAGTACCTAAATAAAGCCAGAAGCACTAAGTAGCATATGTGTTTGGAGTTCATTTGCTATGGCCGTAGGCCCTGGCACACCCGTACTCTCTCTCCACCTCTGTCTCTGTCACTCTCTTGAAGAAATAAATTCATGAAACTAAACAAATGGAGCACCAATAACGCATTTAAGAAAAGCTGGCCATCGACATCCTATAAAAGCCCAGGTCTACTCAGTTCCCTGAGTCGTGGTGGGTGAGTAAAAAGGCTGCTTTAATGTTGTGAGCTTAGAGGTCCTTGTGTCGAAAATCCTTGGTTTCTGTCTCATTGGCCTATCCTATGTTGATTGAACGCATGGTTTGCCCACTAAATAATGTAACTCATTATGGACAATAAATATTAAATTTAAAAAAAAAAAGCCCAGGTCAAGTTTAACTGAAGTCACATAGAAGTGCTAATATTAAATTGTTTTTTTAATTAAACTAATGAGCTCAAAGGATATATTTTGAAACTGTAATACATTGCTTAAAATTATGTTTTTGAAAATGCTTTTGACATAACTTCTAGATTTTTAAAAAGTAAATTTGTAATTTAGAAGCAAGACACATTACCAACACTAAGGTCTTTGAATATATTCTCAGTGCACTTAACTGTTCTTTTAAAAATGCTCTTTTTGAGGTCAGACTCTTTTGCCTTTAAGTCTTCAAAAAATAAAAACGTTTAATGAAAATTCCACACTATTGTCAATAATCAAAGTAAACATCTTAAGCAGCATTGTTAGACTTTCAGACTATGTTTATTTTCTAAAAATATAAAAATGCATTGATTTTGTGGTGGGGACCAAGAAAGTCTACACTATGTCTTAGTGATCACACTTCTATGAATCTCAGTGGTTCCTCAAAGACACATTCTCACTTCAATCAAATACCTAATCTTGTGCTGAAAAGATGGCTTAGCGGTTAAGGCGTTTGCCTGCAATGCAGAAGGACCCGAGTTCGATTCCCTAGTGTCCATGTAAAGCCAGAAGCACAAGAGGGCCCATGTGTCTGGAGTTCATTTGCAGTGGCTGGAGACCCTGGCATACCCATTCTCTCTGTCTCTCTGTCTGCCTCTTTCTCTCTCTCTCAAATAAATAAAATATTTAAAAAATACCTAATCTTGTGCCTCTTTCAAAGGGAATTGAAATAAATCTAAATGTAGTAGAAAAATGCAGCTTTTAACATCAGAAACCCTTACAATTTAAAATCTTTGTGTGAGCTTGAAATGTCCCTATTTCTTGGGTCTCTCCCAAGAATATATTCAGGCAGAAGACGAAGGCTACTGTGGAAACAAATCATATAATGCCCACAAACTCAGTTACTTGTTTTACTATTGTCTTTAAAAACAGAAAGTCTCTGATCAAATGTGAGGCCTTCTTCTAAGATTCCCAGTTAAGTGTGAGCAGTTATCAACTCCAACACCATCAAGAATATCAACAGTCATAAAATACATATATAATCAACAGTGTGAGTTTGGGTATTGTTAATATTTACACAGCTCTGCCCTGCAAAAAAAAAAATCAGAGATCCTGAAATTTTCCAACTGATATTTTACTAGTGATGAGACAAGGTGAGGTAGAGGATGGTTGTGAGTTCAAGGCCAGCCTGGGACTACACAGTACAAGGTGAGCCTGGCCTAGAGGGAGACCCTGCCTTGGGGAGCGGGGATGACATAAACAAAAGTGTTATATAAAGACCCCAGGAGAATGTTCAGCCTTTCAAGGCTGCTAAATTCTCACCTAGCCAAGTGGTGGAGCACGTGTTTTGAAACCACTATGGAGAGGCTTTATTCAGCTAGTTGCTGAGGCTTAATCAACCCATCGGTGGGTGTCCCGTTTCTCTGAGATGAGCTATTCTCTATTTAGTGGTGACACATTCAATGTTTTAGTTCACCGATGACATTTCCCCCCAAATAGGCACCTCAATTAGAACAGACAAGTTTCAAGGTGAAACACAAGGCTGCAAATAATGGCTCCCGAAGGCCAAGACATGTTTCTTATTAGTCTGCATTTTGGTAACTTTTCAAACTCTTGTTCGAAAACGCCCAACACACTTCACTTTTCAGTTCTTTTCTTTTTAAAATAACCACTTCTGCTCTCCAACCCAACTCCGCAGAAACAGAGGGGAGGTTAAACTTTAGCTAGGATTCAGGTCTTTGAAGTCAGGGGTTTCCAAAGAAGAAACTCGCTTCTGATGAAGATCCTGCGCCTCCGTCAGATGCCTGCACTACGTTAATGAGGGTTCATCACTAATTAAAGTCACAGACAGCAGCGCGCCCCGCAGCACAGCGCGTGTGCAACCCTTGCAGAATCTGCGGGGCGCTGCGGGGCGCGCGCACCTCGCAGGAGCCTATTGTCTGGCCAAGCCGGGCCCACGTCGGTCGGCTCCGCGTGGGGACGCGGGTCTCGCGCGCGGGCCGGGCGGCGGCCGGGTTCCGGGCCGGGAGGCGGCGGCGGCGGCGGCGGCGGCGGAGGGCCTGGGCGGCGGGAGGCGGCGCCCGCCCGAGGCGCGTGCGCGTGCGCGGGTCACGTGGTGCGCGTGTCGAAGGTCACGGCGCGCGCACAATGGAGCTCTCGGCGTCCGTGCTCCGCGGCTTCCAGACGCTGGCGGACCCGGGCCGCTTCGACTGCCAGGCCTTCGCGCGGCTGCTGCGGGCGGCCTTCCGGAGCCTGCTGGACGCCGGCGCGGACCCGGCCGTGCTCGGTAAGCGGCGGGCGGGCGGGCGGGCGCCGCGGGGCCGGGCCTCCGCTGGCTTCGGCCGGCGCCCGGCACCTGCCCCGCCGGTCCGTCCGTCCGTCCGCGCGTCCGCCGGGGCCGAGCTCCGCCGGCCTTTGTTCGCGTGGGGCCTAGGCGCCCGGCGGGCTGCGCGGACTCCTCCCGGGGCGGCGCGGGGCCTGCGCCGGCGGAGCGGGGTCTGCGGGTCCCCGGCCTCCGGGACCCCGCGGCCCTGCCCGGAGCCGCCCCCGCGCCCCGCGTCGCCCGGCCCCGGAGGCGACCGCGCGTGGAGCGGCTGCAGGACGCGGTGTGCGCGCCAGGGCGCATTTCAAAGCCGGTCGCCTTCAATAGCCTCCGGAGTGCGCCTGCGACTCTCCCAGCGGCGTCAAGCTGGGCTTTTGCATCAGTTAGACCTCGGTTCAAAAAGGGTGAAAGAGGAAGCTCTTGAGAGCCGAAACCCTAAGCACCACCCGGATCCATCCCGAACCGGGCGCGGGGCGGGAGGAGGTGGCTGTCAAAACCCCAGGAGGCAGAATCTTCGGTTCACCCTCTGACTTACGCCGTCCTTCGGCCTCCCCTGTAGTCGGTGTCCGTGGAGCATTCGAGAGAGTTGCTCTCTGCGTAATTCACACTATGTAAAATACCTGCCTTCGGTTTTTCCTTTAACTTACTCCAAGCAGTGTTAGAATGACCACTGCTACATGGTTACTTTTATTTTGGGGGGCCCCGATATTATAGAAAATATTAAGGCTAGGTAATTGGAAACAGGTTGAGAGCGGAATATTGATAGTCTTCATTGTGCTTCACTTGGCCGTATTCGCCCCATTCACTTAGAGCTGACAGACCTTAAAGGGATTTTTGTTAACTTTTTAATGGGTGATTTTACCCCCAAATTAAAATACCCATTTTAGGAACGTGAGTATAAGGGGTTCTGTATTGCTTTAGATCACCCAGATCTGAAACACATCGACCCAGTAGTTTTAAAACATTGTCATGCAGCAGCTGCGACTTACATTCTGGAAGCAGGAAAGCACCGTGTGGACCAATCAACTCTCAGGTACAGGATCTGTGTATATACATTTGCTTTCAAATAGTATCTTTATGATTCCAATTTACTCTTCAAGATGGGGACTAAATACTGGCTTTCCCTCTCCTAGCACTTATCTGGAGGACTGTAAATTTGACAGACAGCGGATAGAACTATTTTGCACGGAATATGAGGTTACTTACTTTTAAACTTTTAAATTAACATTTATGCCCCCTTTTCTACAGTTTGCAAAAAATGTGTTTTCTTTACTCTTTTCTTTTTTCTCCTCAGAATAATAAGAATTCCTTAGAAATTCTACTGGGAAGGTAGGTACTGTATAAGGTGTCAAGCTGGGGTACTTTTCACTTGCATCTGTGGAGAGTGTGAAACCAAACAGAGTTTAAAACAAACAACGACAACAAAAAGACCCTGGGATCCTGACCCAAACAGGGCACAGAGAGCAAGGGAAACAATTGAAGTAATGCTTTTAAAGATAAAACCTGAAGGCATTTTAGGATGCTCTCAGAACTTGAAAATGTAGCTTTTCGGTATTTTAATTCAGAATGTGTTCATATGGAGTGAGGGTTTGGGAAAGGTAAACTATAGTCTTAATATTCCGTAGGTGTTACATAAAATTCTCATTGTATCTTTCAGTATAGGCAGAGCTCTCCCTCATATAACTGATGTTTCTTGGCGCCTGGAATATCAGATAAAGGTAAAGTTTAACTGTTCTGCAGAGGGACTTAGGGTAGTTCAAGAAAATAAAGGCTAGTCTCTATGTGTTGTGTTGTTTTAGACCAATCAGCTTCATAAGATGTGCAGACCTGCATATTTGGTGACTGTAAATGTGGAGGTATGTATAGACAATCCTTGTCTAAAGTTGGAATGTGTGATGAACTCTTAGGTTTCCTCCATTTAAATACACAGCCTTCTTTTTCTTCCAGAACAGTGGTTGCCAATCCTACCCAGAAGAGGTTAGTTTTAGTTGCAGCATGGAACAATTGCAGGTATGGTATTTAGAATCTGAATGAACCTGTCTTCTAGATGTTTGAGAGTTACTAGTATGGGAAGTGAAAAAATAATCTACCTACCTGTCAGCAGATAATGAAGATTGGTTACAGCTTTCATGGCAAAGAGAGATGTTACTGATATTTGCTGTTCCCTCTAATTAAAGTAACTTCTGTTGTATTTAGTGCAAATTTCTTCAATTTATGATGAGTTTGATCCATTGTGATGAAGTACCATTCACAAATTAAACTAAAATTTGTATTTTCAAAGGCAGTTTTAAATAGCTTTTAAAGGGACATGTGTACAAAAGTTCTTATTAATACTGTTTATATTGTCCAAGTAAAGCTGGAGAGACAGAAAACTACCTTGAATGGCTGTGACAATGAATTTGTGGACCACTTTTTAAGAAATGAAGTTCATTCCTCGAAATTTAGATGAAATTGAATTGTTCAAATACATCTGAGAAGTAATTTCAGCTTGTTAATCAAACTTTAAACTTTCAGAAAATGTTTATAAAGCACAACCTTCATTAGATAATTTGAGACCTAATTTAGATGCACCTTGCCTGTTAGGTTAGAAATCAGGTTTCAACCTGTGGAGAGATAGCCGGTTTGAAGTCAAGATGTAGAGGAAAATTTTTTGTGACCGACAGTGGTTTGCCAAAGATTAAAATCTTCGTGAATTCGAAACTTGATTGCCAAGTGTTCTCCTGGTTGTTTTCCTTGCAACTCTCTCAAACGCAGATGCTTCCTTACATGTTTCATCCTGAAAACACGGCTTGATATGCTTCTTTTAGGACTTGGTGGGGAAACTTAGAGACGCTTCCAAAAGCCTGGAAAGAGCAACTCAGCTGTGACTTGCGAAGCTCCGGGTCCAGCGGTCCAGGGGAAACCAGAGCCGCCTGCCTTTCGGCGGGATCATTGCCTATGCAAATTGGATGTTCTCATGTTCAGCAGAAAAAAAATTTTTTTTTAAGTTTTGCCACCCATCACTTTTGCCACTTTCTTAGACATGTTGAAAGGGTTAAGAAGGAAGTTGTGCCCAAGGATTTGGCTCGCTGTTAGTTTGATGGTCCTTTTGCGGTTTGAGCTGTTCAAGTCCCGGGAAGTCCTGCGCCCCGAATAAACGTGATGCACACAAAGCGCTCGTGGGTCGTTTGGCGTTTATCTCTCTGCGCGGTCTGCAGGGCTGGCGTCAGGGCTCGCCTGTCCCGTGGAAGTGCGTGGGAAATGCCGCAGCTCCGCGGCGTGGGCCGGCCGCTCCGGCCCGTTACCTGCGCGCCGGGCCCGCGCCCCGCCCCCGCCGCGGCGGGAGGGACGGAGGGAGGGAGGCGCGGAGGGAGGGGGCTGCCGCGGCGGGGGGCGCCCCGGCGGTCCCGCGGAGGACGGGGTCGCGGCGCCCGCGCACCGCAGCCGAGCGCGTGGGGCGGTGCGGAAACGCCGCCCCGCGCCGGGGAGGGGGCGGCCGGGCCCACCGCACCGACGCGAATTCCCGGGCCGCCTTAAGGAATGGGGACCACGTGACCCCGCGGGGGGGCGGCGGGGGGGCGGCGGGCGGGCGGGCGGGCGGGCGGACGCCGAGCCATTTTGGAGCCGGTGTCAGTTTCCAGTCGGCCGGCCGGCCTGGCCTGGAGCGGGGCGTCTTCCCAGCTCCCCTCCCCCGCCGCCCGCCGCCCACGCGGCCCCCGCCGCCCCCGCCCGCCGCCTTCGCCGCCGCCGCCGCCGGCATGGCGTGATCGCCGCGCGGTGAAGCAGGCCGGGATCCGGGAGACAATGGGGCTGCGGGCGAGCGAGCCCCGATCCCGACCCTCGCGGCCCCGCGGCCCCGCGGAATAATACGGCTGGTTCGCGCGCGCGCGCCCGCCCTCCTCCCCGCGCGGAGCGGGCGGCGGCCCCGAGGAGGCGGCGTCGGAGGCGGAGGCGGAGGCGGAGGCCGGGCCCGAGGAGGCCGCGGCGGCGCGGCGCGGCGCGGGAGGAGGAGGAGGCCGCCCGCCCGCCCGCCGCCCGCCAGCTCGCTCGCTCGCTCGCGACCGACCGACGGACGGACGGACGGACGGACGGACGGAGGCGGCATGGGCCGGGCGCGGCGGGCGCGGCTCGCGGCGGCGCTCGGGGCCCATTGACAGCGGCGTCGGCAGCTCGCTTCAAGATGGCCGCTTGGCTCGCGTTCCTTTTCTGCTGAACGACTTTTAACTTTCATTGTCTTTCCGCCCGCCCGGATCGCCGCTCGCCGGCTGCTCTTTCCGGGTACGTGGGAGGCCGCGCGCGGGCGGCGGGGACCCCGGCGGCGGCGGGAGGGAGGGAGCGCGCCCCCCGCGCCCCCCGCGCCCGGCCCGGCCCGCGGGAGGCTGACAGCGTGGGCGCCCGCCGCCGCCCCGCGCGGGGACCGAGCGCAGCCCGCCGCCCCGGCGCCGCGCGCCCCGGAGTTCCCCGCGCCCCCGGGCGCCCCCCGCACCCTCGCGACGCCCACGGTCCCCGAGCCGAGCCCGCGGCCGAGCCGCCCGCCAGGCTCCCGCGGCCGCGGCGCCCTTTGTGGAGCGCCGGGTCGGGCCGATCGGGGCCGGGATCCCGGGTCCCGAAGAAGGGGCCGCGGAGAGGGCGGCCGGCGCGGGAACGCCCCCATCTTATAGGGACGGGTGCGCGGGGGGCCGGCGGTCCCGCCCCGGGGGGTGTTAGCCCGCGGGGGCCCCCCAGGAAAGTGTTCTGAACTTAAGTTGGAGGGACGCTGGTGCGCGGCCGGAGGGCGGTAAGATGGCGGGCCCGGCGGTGTCCCAGGGCCCGGCCGAGGCTCTCGAGGCGCTGGTGCGGGGCGTCCGGACCTGCGTTCCAAGCGCCCTTCGGACCAGCTCCCCGGGAGGTGGGTTTTCAAGGTTGGAGCCAGTTTTGGGGCGAAGACGGTGGCTGGACGCCGCCCGGAGGTTTCCTCGCGGCCCCCTCGCTCCCCACCCCCTTCCCTTTTCTCTCGCAGAGACGACAACTCGGTCTCTTGCGTGGGACGCGTGGGACGCGTGCGGACTCCGACTTAGGTCCGCTGGGTTGTCCAGCCCTGGGTCCTGTGGCCAGGGGACGCGTTGGCGAGGCAGTGCTAAGACGGAGTCCTTTGGACTTGACAGCGAAGAGCATCCTCTTGTCCCCAGAGCTTTGCAATTAATCGGAAATAAACAAGGAGAGAGGCTTTGAGCATTGCCAGTGGCAATCAAAGGATTGAGCGGGCTTAGTGGTCACGGTTCAATATCTGAAGGAGAACCGTGCTCTAACCCCTTCCCTTAAAGCGGGAAAAATCCTGACCCTATTTACCCAAATGCAGTGGAAGCGGGTGGTGTGTAGACTGTAATAGCTCAAACTATTTTTTAGAGGAATCCTAACCTCCAAATTTGGGAAACATATTATAAGCTATAGTAAAAACTTGGTACTCTGTAAGTTGTTGATATGAATATTCCAAGTTAGGAGAGTAGAGAGTAACATTTAAGTAGAATTTCTCAGAGGTTGAGTTTTTTGAGTGACATAAAATTTTAATAACGTTCATTTCCATACATCTCCCCACACCATGCAAAGAGGCTTAAAATTACCTGAGTGGCAAAATTATACTCTTAATAATAAGTACCTTTAAAGCCGTGTGAAAGTATATATGTGCCTATACTTACATGCAATCACATACAAGCTTTTGCGAGAAAATTAGGTCTCGGTTGTAGGTGATAAACCCACTGAATTCTAGGATGCATGTTAGGTGTCCAGAGAGGCAAAATTCTCATGAATCAAATTAACTGCAACTTTGCTCAAAGTTATATTTGAGCTGTCAGCCCCAACTGGGGTCATGAAGCTCATTTGCATTTCTGAGATGGTAGGCAGTTGGCATGACTGTTACCATTAGAACTTACTTGTTTTCCTTCATTTTGACAAGGCCTTCAACTGAAGACTGACAGCCCACCTGAGCCAGGTAGAAAGGCAGGTTTTAACTATCATTTTCACTATTGTGGGTGTTTGGTACGTTTCTGCTGACTTCTGTGTTGGAACCCCTAAGCGGTTTACTTCGAGGTGCCACAGATTGTTTCTTAACCCTTGGGATGCCTTCAGACATTCCTAACGTCTTCCTTAGGCTGTGAGCACCCCCCAGTAGGATAAAGATATTAAGAACAGATTTTTGTATCAGTAACAAAGTGACAACTTATTAGCAGCATGAGTGGTAGTAGAATTGAGACCAAATTCTTCTCAGCTGAGTTAGAGGCGTTGTCTGAATTGAGACTTAAGATGAATTTGAAAGCATTTGGTCCAGTCCATGTGACTGAAATGTTCAAAGCCTCCCTGGTTGTTCTTTGGCTTAGCACTTGTGTTTGTGTGATAGTGTTTGTCGTAAGACCCAAGAGATAAGGCAGCAGTCTGTCTGTGTTGGAGCCCTTGGGTGAAATTCATGATGGGTGGTGGGAGTGGGGATGTCTTCAGAGGCATTGTATCACTTGGCTGCATCTTTCTAGTGAAGCCCCTGCGGTTTCCCAAGCAGAGCTTCCTTTAAGCCCCTGGCTGCTGGTCTGGAGCCACTGAGTCCAACTGACCATGTATCTTATGGTTTCTGTAGCTTTGCTCCTCCATAGGTGGTATTGATGTCACCCTGAGGTGACCTAGGAGTCACACTGGTGGAGGTAGCCGCTTTCCACAAGAGACTTGGTTTGGGTTTGAGCCGTTATTTGAGTGCTCACTGCTATTAATTTCAGCCCTTGGGGTATGTTGGCTGAGAGTTCCCTCTTCTGCATAAACCTTCAGGTGCGTTTTACCACCAACTTCACTGGCTCTAGCTTCTCATTCAAGGCAGTTCAGGATGCAGAACCCTGGTCTTGATTCAGGTTCTGCAGTAGGGGAAGGGTAGTAGCTAAAGAAATGCAATTTCCAGCAGTACCACACCAAGTAATTGACTTCACTGATTGTCCTCTGGCGTGTCGTTGCTGACAGCTAGCTCTCCACTGTGATTTCTAGAATATACGCTAACTGTCGAGACTATCATTTCATCGGGTGAGGGTTGTATGGAAGTCTGGCGAGAAAATGCCTTTGTTTTTCTCTTCTGTCATTATTCTGAGTTGACAAGGTGTTGATTTGGCTGTGGGAATGGGCTGGTAACTGATTCTTTCTATCTTGCCACTGCCCTGCAGATTCTAGTAGTTTTCTGTCTCCAGCCTCATTTATTCAAGGGGAACTCCCCCCCCCACCTTGGAAAACCGATCTCAGGGTGCAGCTCTTCCAAAACACTCTGCAAGGCTCCCCTCATCTATAGAAATTTACTAGCTCTGGAGGTTTGGTTTAACAAACATCTCTGCAATTTGAGCCCTGCTGGCTTGGGGCTAAGTGCACAGTTGGCAATTCTCAAAAGATCCCTTTCGTGAAATTTCTGACCTCGCGCTCTAACTGGGCAGATGAGAGAGGCGAGATAACAGACCCCCAAGAGCCGCCCGAGCGCAGCTGAGCAGGTCGCGGGTCCCAGGTGGCGGCCCCGCCCCGCCCCGCCCGCCCGCCCGCGGCCGCGCCCCTCCCCCGCCGGCCCGTCCCCCGCCGGCCCCTCCCCCGCCGGCCCCTCCCCCGCCGGCACCGCTGAGCGCCCCGCGGCTTCCAGCGAGTCCGTCGTCCTCCGGGGTGGCCGGATGCCAAGTGTAAGTGTGAGTTGCTATGGAAACCCCGACCGAGGCAGGCGAGTTCCGATCGAGCAGCGGCGGCGGCGGCAGCAGCGCTGCGGGATCCGCCCCTCACATCCCGCCCGCCCGCGGGGAGGTGCTTGGCCCCCGGCCCCCCGGACGAGCCAGGGTGCGTCGGGAGGCCTGAACCGGACCGACCCATCGATCCATCGATCCATCGGAGAGTTGGAACGCGTGGGGCTGCGACGGATGGACCTGCACTCCCCCAGTGCCCGGCCCCACCTTCCCCCAGGGGAGACCCAGGGCCGGGAGTTCTGCGAGGTCCCTTCTGACCCCGGAGAGAGGAGGCAGCCTGGCCTCCAGCGCAGGCCTTCCATGCAGAGAAGTCTCCAGTTACCAAGGGTCGGGGAGATACTCTTCCCTGCCTTTTTTTTGAATGGTGGCCAATATTTGTGTCTTGCAGGACCTTTGATAAGCAGAAATGCATCGAACAACTAGAATCAAGATCACTGAACTAAATCCCCACCTCATGTGTGTGCTTTGTGGAGGGTACTTCATTGATGCCACCACCATAATAGAATGCCTGCATTCTTGTGAGTAGACCTTGGGAACATTGGGGCAAATTTGGGCATCTTTTCTATCTGATGACGTTATTGCTTAGTTTATTACAGATAGGCAGTGTGTAGTGTTCTTCGAATGCTAGTTGGTTTAGCGTCTTTGGAGAAATACATTTTGTCATTTACAGTTTTTTAATTTTCAGTTCTGACACTGCAATACCTGTAATATTAATGCTGTAGCCTCTGATTTCTAAGCATAGGAAATCTCCATGTTTCTACTTCTAGTTTGTAAAACGTGTATTGTGCGTTACCTGGAGACCAGCAAGTATTGTCCTATCTGTGATGTCCAAGTCCACAAAACCAGGCCACTGCTGAACATAAGGTAGGAAAATGTGTAAGTCCTCCATTGGTCTGTTGACAGTATCACACTGGGCACAGACAGGGAAAGCATCCCTGGTTTGGGCTCACAGAAAGCTTACTCTTGAATCCTCTCCTGATGTGTGTACCCTGTGGAGGAGGACAACCCTGTAATTTCTTGCCATTTTAGTGGTGACCAAGTTTAGACAGTATTATTCCAAACAGCTAAAGGTCTTTCTGTCTTTTAAAATTGAATTAGTTTTTTTTTTGCATTGCTTTTTACTGACATGACAGTAATGCATTTTAAAAATACTTCTGTGTTCTCTTTATTCATGTTAGTGAATTTAGTAACTTGAAAGGCACACTTCCCTTGAATCAGAGAATGTGAAGAATTTAAGTGTTTCCACTGATTTAAGAGTTTTATCTAGATTCCAGATATTTTTATCAGTGCAGTTATTGATACACAACCACAATCGGGTGAAATTCTAAAGCACAAAAATCTATAAGAATTTAGCATTTCTAGTTTTTGCAATACTGACTAATGATTTACTTTTCTTATCTTTCTCAGGTCAGATAAAACTCTTCAAGATATTGTATACAAATTAGTTCCAGGACTTTTCAAAAGTGAGTAATTGCTTAAATGGATTTTTTTAAGAGTGGTATTTATTGGTTTTAACTTATGCCAAAATTTTAAGTATTTCCCCCTCCTTTTCAGATGAAATGAAGAGAAGAAGAGACTTTTATGCAGCTCATCCTTCAGCTGATGGTAAACCTTGGGGGGGGGGCAAACGACATTGTACTTGAAGAGGAGAATTTATCTAGTGGTTAAACTTACTTTATTCTAAACTGTCCCTTCCATCCTCCTAGATACCAAATATTTTAATTAAATATTCCTTTTTTAAAAATTAAATTTCAAAATGTCTTACTAGCTGCCAATGGCTCTAATGAAGATAGAGGAGAAGTTGCAGATGAAGAAAAGAGGATTATAACCGATGATGAGATAATAAGCTTATCCATTGAATTCTTTGACCAGAACAGGTAAATTCTCTAGGCCACCTATTTTGTGGTAACGTGTTTATAAGCTACATTGCTTCACCAAAAATTTTCTATTTCTTAGATTGGATCGGAAGGTAAACAAAGAAAAATCTAAGGAAGAGGTATGTTCCATGTTACAAAAACATAAAGGCATTTCTAGATTGTGATTTTATATTGTCCTTGAGAACATTCTGGAGTCAGCTGATGATGTCAGATAGGATAAAAAGGCAGTGCTTGATGTTTAAGAGGGATCCACATGTGTGATTTAATAATTGTAATCTCTTTTATGTACAATTGCACTTCTAACAACAGCTTACATAGTTCGTGCTAAATATCTAACATATCTCATTGTATTAGGAACTCATTCATTTTTTGTTTATAGTAATAAATTCAAAAGTATATAGTTGGGGGTTTTAAACAATCTGCTTTGGGTGTTAGTACCTTTTATTATATTTAGATAATTGAAACTTTCCTATCTGAAAGTTGAAAATTTTAAAAAGCTCTTTTTGTGAATGTGCTCTTAGGTGAATGATAAAAGATACCTACGATGCCCAGCAGCAATGACTGTGATGCACTTGAGAAAGTTTCTCAGAAGTAAGATGGACATACCTAACACCTTCCAGGTACTGCTTTATAATTATGCATTCAGTTACATAATTTGATTTGTAAATTGTTTTTTTTCATTTTGGATTCTGGGTCTAAAAAAGCAATTGAAAAATATTTAATAGGTAAATTTGAAGACATCTTTTAATATATTTTGGATAATCCGTGCTATGAAAACAATCCCTTAATAATTTCTAAAAATATTTTTCCTCACTTAAATGTTTAAAAGAATTCTGGCTTTGCCAAAATGCTTGGAGAAAAAATCTAAAGCACTTTTGGATTATATTTAGATGACAAAACCATGTGAAGGTGCCTTTGTTCTTTGGTCACTTAATGTTGAAATGTATCTCCATAGATCGATATCATGTATGAAGAGGAGCCCTTGAAGGACTACTACACGCTGATGGACATTGCCTACATTTACACGTGGAGAAGGGTAAGTGGCTGTCTACCCGTGGCTGGGTTGGCCAAGTGCAGGCAAGAAGACTTGAGTAATGTCTGTTTGTTTTTTCTCCTCTGACTTTGTAGAACGGTCCACTTCCTTTGAAATACAGAGTCAGGCCTACATGCAAAAGAATGAAGATGAGTCACCAGAGAGACGGACTGACAAATGCTGGAGACCTGGAAAGTGACTCTGGGAGTGACAAGGCCAACAGCCCAGCAGGAGGGGTCCCCTCCACCTCTTCTTGTCTGCCCAGTCCCAGCACTCCAGTGCAGTCTCCTCACCCACAGTTCCCTCACATCTCCAGTACCATGAACGGAACCAGCAGCAGCCCCAGTGCTCACCACCAATCTTCCTTTGCCAGTCGACCTCGAAAATCATCAATAAATGGGTCCTCAGCCACTTCATCTGGTTGACCCCCGAGACTGTTGAAGAAAACAATGTTAAACCCTGATTTAGATCTCTTCATCCATTACAGCGTTCTAGATGCTAATACGTGTGACTCTCGTCCACTTTGCTTTCTTTTGTAGTGACATTATATTTGACTATAAAAGATGAAATAAATGTGATATTCATATGGACGTTAATTGAACAGAAGGATTCTTTCTATAAAGAATTGGATTCTGAGAGGCAGGCAAGAATTTTTTCTTGTGTTAGGAAAGATGTGAAGTGATTTCTGTAACCATTGTCTGGATCTGGAAATACTCTGCAGCAGGTAGAACATTGGGCCATAGTTTGTTACTCTCAACAACCCTACGTTGCATCCTCCCTGACTGTCCTTGTTATGCTGTTTTGTGAACCTGTAGGAAACAAGTGCTTTTTATCTTGAAATTCAACAAATGGAAAGAATAAGCATAGAATACCACATTCTATGTAGCCATGTCACTGTGAAGAACAATTTCTTGCATATTTAGCCATTTTAATTTCTTTTTGATTTCGACTTCTCCGTTGCTACGCAAAACCGATCAAAGGAAAGTAAACTTCAGTTTTACAATCTGTATGCCTAAAAGCGGGTACTACCGTCTATTTTACTGACTTGTTTTAATGATTCACTTTTCTAGGAATCAGGTGGCATTATGCTTATTGGACAATGCCATATTGGTATATGACATAACAGGAAACAGTGTTGTATGATATATTTATAAATACTATAAAAATATTGTGTTTCATGCATTCAGAAATGGTTGTTAAAATTCTCCCAACTGGTTCGACCTTTGAGGACCCGTACTTTACTCTACGTTGAGCCTTTCTTACCAGCAGAGAATCTTTTGTAATGTGGATGATTAATTTCAGATTCTTTTCCATTTGGAAGATCATCATAGTTCTGACTTTTCTCTGATAATATGTGTTCACTTTTAAAATTAATGTTACAGTAAAGAAAAGTTTTCACTAAAGCAAATGGAAATAGCATCTTAATTTCCATGGCTATGATGGAATTAATGTGCTTTTGAATACATATTTATCACTGGAATTCTAAAGTGAAAATTTTAAAAAAAAACCAGCTAATTGCTGGAAGAAGGCATTTTACCTAGTTACTTTAGTATGTGGTATAATAGTAATTTCAAATTTAGGAGCTGTTTTAACAGTTAAAGAATATGCCTTTTCTGGAAGTAGAAGCAGTTTATTAGGAGTTTCTACTGGTATTTTTAAATAGAGCAAACATGTTGAATTTAAAATATGATCAACCCTGTCAGTTTTCAGTTTGTTTTGCTTTGGTCGAACTTGGCGTGTGCTCATCACCCATCAGTTATTGTGAGGGTGTTTATTCTGTGTGAGTATTTTTATGTTTGTTTGGGGAAATGTAGCTGAACATTTCACTGTCCCCCGTCTTCAAAAAAAAAAAAAAAAGCACAATTCTATTGCTTTGTCTTGCTTATAGTCATTAAATCATTACTTTTACATATATTGCTGTTACTCCTGCTTTCTTTAAAGGCTAAGTAATTGTTTTATGAAGCCACAAAATACATATATTTTTATTTTGAACTAAATTTGTACAGCCCCATTGTAAGTGTTGTTTCTAATTATAGATGTAAAATGAAATTTTCATTTTTAATTGGGAAAATCCAATAAAAAGGATATTTAGTAAATGACTAAAATCTTTAATAAAAACTTGCTATGGAAAGCACAATGTGCAGAAGTTTTAGAAACCCTG
>PVHP010024433.1:0-26438 GCA_004024765.1 Zapus hudsonius | reverse complement strand
GGGGTTTGTGGGTAACAGCACATGTCGGGGGAGCAGGGAGACAGCATAGGACACAAGTGGCATCAGTCAACAGGGAACTTTAGTGGGGTGTCAAAAGGTTTTGAATACCCGGGTCTTTGGGGGGAAATAGTGGGATTTTTGAGCAGTCAGAAATGCCTAGAAAGGCAGGACTGTGAGCCTCTGGGGTAGCATGTGGTGATGGGTGTCCTGAGGGTGGCGTTTCCAGCTTTCACTGGTTAGTATGCCCTGCCTGGTCTCCACGTGAGATGCTCAGATGGGTCAGCTAGTGTATCTGCACCACTGAGCTCCTTGAGAAAATGACAAGCTGCAGACAGGGTGGTCCTCGCTTGGCATTTCTGTCAGATGATTGGCAGAGAGGGCTCCATGGAAACCTGTAGAGTGAGAGCTCAGAGAGCCCAGATCACCGCCAAGGTTCACCTCTGTGAACCTTGTGTGGATGGAGCCCAGCCTGCTCTGGCTAGAAGTCTGGGATACTATGAGTCTCTTCACTGACAAAACTAATCCTGTTTATGGTACCAAAACAGGGGAAGAGGGGATGGGAGGAGGAGAAACCAGGGTCAAGTTGCAGGCCAAGGCTGACCTGTCTATGTGAAGCACAGCTCCTGGCAGAGGACTGTAACTCTGGAAAAGCAGGATGTGTCCAAAGGTCTGGACCGGAGCGACTCAGGAGTGCCAGGCACTGGGGGAAAGTGGTCCATTATGAGGCATGTCCCCTACAAGGTCATGATTGGGGGCCATGAAGCCGTGAGGATGTGGGGCCTGGCTGGTCACTAGAGGTGGGCCTTTGGAGGCGATGCCCCTGTCTTGGTTCTGGCCTGCTCACTCTGCTTCCTGGTCTGCCACGTTGTGAACAACCACCACTTCGCACTCCTGCCACCATGGTCAACACAGCCACTCTGCCCTGCCTGAAGCCACGAGCGGAAATAAAACCTCCTTCCCGCCCTTTGTTTCTGTAACTAATATAATGGGGTCCCAAGCCCTGGATCCAGGGGATGTGTGGGTGGGAAACGGAGGTGTGGTGGAGTTCCTGTGTCTGGCCAGGGTCTTTCATGCCAGATACATGTTGATCAGGTGGGATGATGCAGAGAGTGGGTGTGTCAGTGGTGGGGGGATAGAGATGGATGATGGGTGGTATTTAAAGGATTTAAGATGGAGCCCCCACAAGGGCTGGTCCTGTGGAGAGTGAGAAACCAGAGAAAGTCCAGCCTGAGACATCAAGGTAGCTCCACAGCCACAGCAGGCTCCAGTCTAGTTCCACTGGTTGTGGGTTCAAGTATAGCCTCCTGCTCTACTATCCCCATGGGACAAAGTAACAGGAAGCTTTGGTCCCTGGTTTCCTTTTGAGCTTCTCTGAGGCTCAGGGGCAGCCGGGTGACAGTGACAGGGATAGCCCAGAGCCAAAGGCCAGCAGGGCCTCCCCTAACCTCCCTGAGCCCTCAGTCTACATCCCAGCTTCTGAGAAGGTCGTTGCATTCCCATCCCCCCCCCCAACTAACCTCCAAATGTCAGAAGACAAAGCTTCTCTCCATCTTTGATTAAAATGGGCTCAAACAAGAAATGTTGTTTGTTTTATAAAGTCTGGCCAATTTTGATAATGAAACCTTCAGAACACAGAATTCGGAAACGTTTCTAATTCCATGCAGATAAGGGATAATGGTAACGTATTTCAACTTCAGAAGCAGAAATAACCTTTTTATCACCTAATTTAACAATGTTGCTGGTGAAATATGTTAGGAGAATGTCAAATGCTATTTAAATGATAAAATACGCTGTCTCGGATGGCAGGGATTTTAATTGCCACCATCAGGATCTAAACACACTTCCTTGCTAGCCCTGACAGACATGGCTACTGACAGTGTGTCTGTAAGGAGCAACAGTGGCGGAGAGGGTCATCCTCCACTTCTCCTGTCTCCCTTGGGAACTGTCCAGTGCCACAGCTGTCTGGGCTCAGCGATGCTTGTCCACTCCTTGCCTTGGGAAGTATGAATTGCTTCAGATATTAATATTAATCAGCTAACACATTAATATTAATCAGTTAATATATACTTCCCATGACAACAAGAGATAAAGGAATCTTATTATGTGGCGGAGCTGGGAACACAGAATGCCTAAGTGGATTTCCTCAGGTCGCAGGCACAGCATAAAGAACCCTGAGCCCCTTAGGCGTGTCAACTCCACAGAGATGGAAATCAGAGACTCACAGGGGGGGCGCCATGGAGTGACTCCCTCTCTCCAGCTGCTGGACAGGTTGGAGGAACTGTGGGTGTGAGTGGAAAATCCTCACATTCCTTACTTCCAGGGCTCAGGTAGCCCTTGGGTGAGCAGGGGTCAGGGTGAATGGGCACAGAATGGCCAGGTGAGAGCCCTTCACTGTCCACAGCAAAGAGTGATGATCCTGCCCACCACCCACCTTGCTTAGCTCCAGTGAAAAGGGACATTGATTCTATAAATATTCATTCAGAGAGCTGGGCATGGTGGCTCGTGCCTACAATCCCAGCACTGGGGGAGGCTGAGGTAGGAGGATCGCTGTGAGGCCAGCCTGGGACTACAGAGCGAGAGTGAGTTCTGGGTCAGCCTGGGCTAGTGTAAGACCCTGCCTCAAACACACACACACACACACACACACACACACACACACACACACACACACACACACACAAATCATTTGGGACCTTATGTGTGCTCAGCCCTGGGGAAAGGATGCAGGGAGAGCACAGAAATGGTGCTGGCCTTGGTGATGCTCAGGGGGGTAAGTTACAAATCCCTGTCTGGAGGCATTAAGTGTTTCAGCATGGTCACTGCTGCTGGCCTGGTGGGACAGAGAAGAGGTCTAGATCACACCTGACTCAAACCCTGACCTGGCTTCAACCCTTAGTTTGCACGACCCGTCAGTGCCTGGGAGAGGGCTGGATGGGGGTGAGAGAACAGGAGAGGGTCCCAACAGGTCTCCCAGATGTATTACATTAGAGTCACATGATCAGAATGGACTCAGGGTCTTGCCCTTAAGCAGACCACCAGGGTTCTCTGGGAAGACCATCCTGCTCGGTGAGGTGGGGTGTGGAGGGGAATTATCACGTAAATGCTGGCTTGCAGACTATGTTCACAGGCACATCTGAGCACAATTAACATTTTAAGCACTAATTATTTTACTTGGGTGTCTACGTCTGAGGATCCTTCAATTTCACTTTAATTGGAGAAAAATGGTCATCAGTTATTGAACAGTGGGAGGGCGGCTCCATGCTTCTTCAACGCGGAGCAAGCGCCATGCGTGAGCTGAGCACGCGGACCAGCTGCAGTGGCTGGGAGACTAAGCAGTGAGGGTGCCGTGGGCTGAGTGGGAGGACCTCGACCACCTACCCCGTCCCTGTCCCTAACATCTGCCAGGAGGGCTTTCCCACCAAGATAATGACTTGCCCCTTTGTCTTTCCACCACTCTCCACTTTTCTGTCAGAGCAGCTATTGTTAGACCAGTACGAGAGGAAACGGGATTTGTTATTAAAAGGAGAACTTATGACTTCTCCACCACTTCCCCTTGGACTTGATAATCTGAGCTCATAATGAAATCCTTAGGCCCTCCCCACCTGGCTGGCAGGGTTGTGGAGGGGCATATGTGTTTGTTGGTTGCTGAGAGGCTCAGGTGCCAACCAGGAGGAGAAGCCATCAGGCCAACGCTCACCACTGTCCCTCACCTGCCTTGACCCCTGGGGTCTCCAGAGAGAGCCCAAGGCTTTGGTACTCACAATTATGGGAAACTAGACAAAATGTTTGATTTGACTTTTGGTCCCATTAAGAGAATCAAGCCTGGTGGGTGTGGTGGCGTGCGCCTTTAATCCCAGCATTCCAGAGGCTGAGGTAGGAGGATCTCTGTGAGTTGGAGGCCAGCCTGGGGCTAAGAGTGAGACCCTACCCAAAAAGAGAATCAGGCTGGAACCCCTGATAGTAAGGTGTCCCAGGTCTTGGGTGCTGGTGGGTGAGAGGAATTGGGGTTTCCTCCTCTGGCATTCTGGGGATGGAGAGTGCTCAGGACACAGGGAGGTGATGACATTAATGGCTCTTGGGTCCAGGCTCGGAGAGTCCAAGGAGCAACCCAGGGGAAGAGGATGAGCAAGAGAGCCTGCAGTTTCCCCAGTGCATGACTTGCTGATCAAAGGAGTTATAGGCACTGGAGAAATTAAACTTACCTCTGGTGCTTCTGGACAAGCCACAGGTTGGGCCCAAGGAAGGATCCTGCCAGCTCCCCTGGGTCCATCACCCCACTCTCTCCTGCTCCACTGGGTCCCCTGGTCACCACCACCACCCACTCTCTTACGTTCCAGACATCCTTTGGTCTCCTCCTCAGAGAGGTCCTCCCAAGCCTAGGTCCTGGGGTCTTTCTTCGAGCATTCTGTCCCTCATTCGTGCCCACTTCCACAGCTGGCCCTTCCCCAGGCTTCAGGCTTTATAGAGGACTTCGCGTTCATAGAGCTCAAGCGTGGCCGTTTGTGGACAGATGGCTTTTTCATTTTGGTTCATTTTCTGCATTGCCTCCATTGAGAGGCTTCCACAGCCTGAGCGATGCCACGCCCCGGAAGTGCAAGTGAAGCAATTTATACGATAAAGAACAATAGCAATAGCAGGGCTGGGGACATAGCTCAGTCACTAAGGAGTTGTCTAGCATGAATTTTGCCCTAGGTTCTATTCCCAGCACTTATAAAACACTTATAAAAACCAGTTGAAGAAACAGAATTCCAGCAATACCATTGGATGTTCCCTCTGTGCCAGGGATCACCACCTAGACTCTATGGTTATCATTTGCTACTTTTTAAGCCCATTTTATTTTTTTCCATGTTTATACCCCTGAGCAACTTATTTATTTTTATTATTTATTTTATTTTTTTTTTGGTTTTTCGAGGTAGGGTCTCGCTCTAGTCCAGGCTGACCTGGAATTCACTGTGTAGTCTCAGGGTGGCCTTGAACTCACGGCAATCCTCCTACCTCTGCCTCCCGAGTGCTGGGATTAAAGGCGTGCGCCACCACACCCGGCTATTTGTTTTAAAAAATATTTTTATTTATTTGCAAGCAAAGAGACATAGAACAGAGACAGACAGATAATGAACTCCAGCTGCTGCAAAGGAACTCCAGATGCATGTGCCACTTTGTGCATCTGGCTTTATGTGGGTACTGAGGAGTTGAATCGGGGTCATTAGGCTTTGAAGGCAAGTGCCTTAACTGCTGAGCCATCTCTCCAGCCCTTATTTACTTTTTTGCATGGAAGCTTGGAAGAAATGGATCTGTAGAAATATTTACACCACAGAAATTGACAATTGCTACCAAACCACTTTCTTCGTCTCTCCCTTCTCCTCCCAGAGAATGGGTTTCCCAGAAGAGGAAGCTCGTCTGTGATGTAGAGCCCAGCTGTGAACTACAGACCCAGCGGTGAGGGATGGGCACACTTCCCTACTCAAGTAGAAACAGGTGAGTCCCTGCAACTTCTACTATGAGCTACAGCCAGGTCCAGGCTAGAAGTGACCCCACAAATATGCTTCCCCCCTCATTTTTTATTCTATGGCTCATAGTATTTACAGGCCATCCCCTAGAGTCAAACACATGCTTACCAGAGCTCTTCCCAACCTGAAATTATTTATGACTTGGCATTCAGGGAGGAAAAGCAATTTTCTCAAAATGTCTGATGTCATGATATATAGTCCATTTGACATGCATGTGCCCAGACAGATTGCTAGGTGGGTCTGCCCCTCAATGACTATTACCCTGAATTTTTTTTAGAGAGAGAGAATTGATATTGCTCAGCAGGAGGCATCCAAAGAAAATTCTTGGCACATTTTATGGAAAAACAAACACCTTGGAAGAAATAATAAAATGCACCAGTTGTTTATTGGGACTGTTGTTCCCTAGGGGTCATTTGCTATGCAACACCGGAGTCAGTGAAGTGTGCCCTTCTAGTGTAAAAGCCCAGTTCTTAACGGACTTCTGGACACATGACCGTGTGTTCAGCCCACATCTGCCTGGACCTCCCTGGGGCCACCATTGGGGGTCCAGGTGTTTGAGACAATAGGCTGAAGGGACAAGTCCATGCACAGGTCCCTTCCATAAATTACTCCTTGTCCATAAAAATAAGCAAATGACTAAAATGCATGCCAACAGGGATGCATCTCACCAAGAATGTGCTGAGCAAAATGAGGAAGACATGAAAGAGAACAGAAGCAGGAGCTCACTGATGGAAACGTCTAGAACAGGAGAAACTAATTTTAGGTGATGGAATCAGATCAGTGCTTGCCTGGGGGTTGAGGTGGAACTGGGGTGAGCAGGGCCTGGGGGAATGTTCTGGAATGGGGGGAAATGCTCTGTGTCTCCATCAGGAGGATGGTATCCATTTGTCAACACTCACTTACAATGAATGGGTTTCCCTGTTTACATATTAGATCTCAATTTAATTGGCAGAAAACTGAGTGGACATATTTTAGAATTCTAAAGTGCCAGGTTATTTTTTTTAATGCAGAGATCTTTCTTATATTTCAGAAACCAAATGGCAACTCTTGGAATGAAAAGGCTTTTATAAAACTGAAAAGGGAAGTGAATTCAATGCCACCAGTAATAGTTCATTTTCAACGATCTTTAAACATGAAAGCAATTTGTCAAAAGTGCCCCCTCCCACCAAGCATGCTTCCCCTCAAAGTAAACAGGCACGCAGTCCTGTCCCATGTGGACAGAGGGCCAGGGTAGCGGGACCCTGGCATCAGAGGTGAAGGGTACAGGAAGGCTGAACTTAGGTAAGACTGTGGAAGCCCAGCTAGGCTGCTCGTACGAGAGTCCCTCCAGAGATCACTTTGAACTGCAGAAAAAATATCTCGCCCAAGATCACACCTCCTTCCCTGGGGAGACTTGCCTCCAGCCACTCTCTGAAGTGGCATGTGCTGGCCCTGCCCCCTTCACATCTGCAGTCCCATGCCAGCTCGGTGCTCCATGTGGGATGAGCCTTCCCTCCCCCTGTAGGAGGGCTCTAAGGGCACCTTCCTCACCCCCCCAGCATGCTTTCTGCATGTCTTCAGGGTTTTCTTTTTTTTTATTTTGATCTATGAAATCTGTATTTGTTTTTATTTTTTATTTTTTTCTTTATTGTCCATAATGAGTTACATTGTTTAGTGGGCCAACAATGAGTCGTTATCCCCAATTCCCCGTTGCCCCCCTTCCCCATCCCCAGTTAGCTGGATATCCTCCTCCGTGGGCCGTCTGGATCAGTCTTTGTGGTAGGGGACCATGGATAGCCCAGTCTTCAGCCGGGCTCTCATGACCCAAGTGTGTTACTGAGGGTTGCCAAGTCTCTCAAAAGTCTGAGAAGGTGGATGATAAGACGGAGGTTTAGGGTTGAATCACCAGCCGACTAGTCAGCCAAGAGGCCCCCAGACTGGGTGGTAGCTAGGGCACAGGTGGCCCCTGGCAGGAAGCAAGAAACAGTGATGAAATCCCCAGCAAGAGTAATGCAGAAATGAAACAGTTAAAGAGAGATGACTCATTAAAGCATGTGCTGTGCAAGACATGTGCAGCTCCTCAGCATGTTTGCACAGCCATGCGTGACACCCCGGCGTGCCTACAAAGAGAAGGGAGGCAGAGACAGGAGGAAGCCAGGACAAGCACCTGACCTCCACACACAGGCTGCGGTCCATGCGTGATCATCTTCAAACACATAACATACACCATAAAAAGACAAACTGTCCCACTGTTCACTGCTGGAGCACGAGGCTGGCACACCTGAAGGAGACGCTCTTCAGAGTGGGAAAGAGCACTTGAAGGTTGAACAATAGAGATCCCACGGGAACTTGGGAACCGTAGGCTGGCTGGTACCTGCGCCTTTGGGAGCTCATTGAAGCTTCTCAGAAGGCCGAGGCAAGAGGATCACAAGTTCAAGGCCTACCTGGGATACAGAGTGAGTTCTGGGCAACTTAACGAGACTCCCGTCTCAAGAAGTGAAAAGAGGAGGAGCTGGGAAGACGGCTTAGTGGTTAAAGGTGCCGCTTGCAAAGCATGCTGGCTGCAGTTTGACTCAGCAGTACCTACAAATAGCCTAATACACAAAGTGGTGGTGCATCTGGAGTTCATTTGCAGCAGCAAGAGACCCTGACATGCCCATACTCTCTCTAATAAATAAATAAATAAGTAAATAAATAATAAATAAGGGGCTGAGATGTAGTGCTAGCTCAGTGCTAGAATTTTTACCTAGCATGTGTTAAGCTCTAGATTAAATCTTCCATATGGTGAGAGGAAGGGAAGGAAAGAAGGAGAGAGAAAGAGAGAGAGAAAGAGAGAGAGAAAAGCCAACTTCAGAAGTGAATTTCTTTTTTTAATATTTTATTTATTTATTTATTTGAGAGAGAGAGAGAGGAGAGAGAGAGAGAATGGGCACACCATGGCCTCCAGCCACTGCAGATGAACTCCAGATGTGCCCTCTTGTGCATCTGGCTTTATATGGGCACTGGGGAATCGAACTCTGGTCCTTCTGCATTGCAGGCAAACACCTTAACTGCTAAGCCATCTCTTCAGCCCTCAGAAGTGAATTTCTTACCCAGAAGGGATGAAATGAGACGAGGACATATGGATAGATACATGGACAAGTCTTAATGTCCCAGATCTCTCTGCACCCTCTGGGCTTTGGAAGCATCCATCACTATTCCCTGCAATATAGGCTGGTGGTCAGTCTTACATAGTTCTCTGTCATTAAAAAAACAACACATGCCCCCTTACAACCTGCCTGTGCCTCTTTTCTATGGGACAAGAACTACAGTCAAGTCACAAGGACTAATTACTACACTTAAGTCACAACCCAGCTGGGGAAATGCTGAACTTGCTCAGGGAAGAGAAATAATACCCAGAAAATGAGCACTGGCAGGAGCTGGGCAGTCCACACAGAACTCAACACTGAAGGCACAAAGAGAGAGCAGAGCATGGTGTTGATAGAGTAACTGGGGGCGCATTGTCCCACCTTGTGGGATTGAGGCCCGTGGCAAGGAGCCCCAGAAAACATGCTCCTGGGCTGGCTGTTAGAAACGTGGAGAAGCGTGGATGAGCAAGTGACCCGATCGCCATTGCGGAGGGCAGAAGAGAGGTAAAGGGCTCACCAAGGGGACTGCATCCCAGTGGACATACTCTGCACCATGAAAGGCCAAATAACCCGCAGCCATGTTGGATGGGCTACCTGGAAGTACCTTTTTTTCTAAAGCAATGTAGAAAGCACTGAGAGAGTGGTACGAGCATCCACGAGGAGTTCAAGGCTGAATGTCAAAGATGTCATTACAGACCTGGACTCCCTGCTGACAGGGTATGACGGCATTCTGAAAGAATGAAAACCAGATGGTGGTTCCTGGACATCATAACCCAAGTGTGCAACTTATCTCAACGCCAGTCGAAGGGGCTGACCTTGCAGTGAGCTATGGGGATGGTCAACAGAACACGGTGTCTCTAAGGGCAAGAGAAATAGGCAGCCAACCAGAGATTGACCCACATGCACAACAAAAAGAAATCAGGAGGGATGCTCAGGAGGAAGAAGGCAGATGAACCAATAAAAAGGCACAGCCCGTTGCCCTATGTTCCAGCCCAGAGCTCAACAACCAATGAAGAAAGCAGGCCCCCAAGAGAAAGAGTTCTATGGCATCGTGGTAAATGAATATGGTGCCATTTGCCAAATCCCTCCCCAGGGACCTGCTGCAATTTTTTTCAGAAATATGTACAGTGGGAAAAGGGGAACACCCAAACATTCCTAGATTTTTGGTCCAAGGTGAGATTTACACCTGGGTCTTTGCCTGTGGTAGAGTGAAGACACGTGGGGTCAGGTGACACATGGCCCCGGTCTGGTTCATGCTGGGATTACAGACTCTCTCTGGTGGTCATGCACCCCCATCCCTATAGATATTTCAGGTGACAATTGGCAGGATTCCCATGCCCTTGACTTGTGGTGTAAGAGCTACCACAGCAGGGAGTCCCTGATGAAGCCTTTGAAATGACCCTCTCCCCTGAGCCAAAATATTAAATCAAACCTGATCTTACTTCTTGGAGCCATGACAGAGATTTGTGCTACTTGAAAGGACACCGAAGAAGTCATAACCATCAAACCTTCATGCAATGCATTCATCGAGTCCCTGCCAGAGACAAGTGGGTCCTAGGAGAACACCAGACACCCCATCAAATCATAGCTCCATCTTCAGCCACGGTGACACTTCTGGTACCTTTTCCAGGGAAGGTTTGTGTGTGACCACTGAGCACACAACGATGCTCTTTTCCACCCCTGTCTAAAAGAAAAATCAGAAATGAGCCAGGCATGGTGGTGCATGCCTTTATTCTCAACACTCCTGAGGCTGAGGTAGGAGAATCACTGTGAGTTTGAGGCCAGCCTGGGCTACAAAGTGAGCTCCAGGACAGCCTGGACTAGAGTGAGACCTTGCTTAAAAAAAGAAATATCAGAAATGCTTCAAAATGACTTGGGATAGACAGTAATCATTATATTTTTGCCCCAGATACTTCTTTTTATTTTATTTTTGTGTGTTTTGAGATAGGCTGGCTTTGAACTGGTTATCCTCCTGCCCCAGCCTCTTGAGTGGATGGATTACAGGCATGTGTCACCACACCTGCTCCTTCATGAACATTCTGTGGCTCGGGATCTGCTATCTCAGAGAACCTTCCATGTAACAGGTGGAGTGGAGGCCACGCCTAGTTCAGGACCAGGCTCATCGGCAAAGTTGATTTTGGCAGGGCCACAAGTGACAGGACAAGGAAGGTTTGGCCTGAGGTCTCCATGCAGAAGCAGAGCAACAGATGAAGCGGCGATCAAAACCAGCTCAGGCCAGACACCACACACACCTCTTGACCAGCTCACCAACTGGAAGAAGGGAGGCTGCTTTCAGGACCGCGGACAGCTCTCTGGAGTGTTCTTAGGAGCTAATCCCAGGTCTGGGATCCCTGGCGTAAAATGCTCCTAAACAAGGTGTGTGTGAAATATGTTACATAGATAGCCCATGTGAGGTTCTGGGCACTGGCACTGTTAACGGACTTGTCCACCACTGCCTGTCCACTGCAGTAGCATGGACAGTAGTTCTTCATGGTCTTTCTTGTTCAAGATGCAAGGTTTTGTGTATACATCATGTACACAATGCCAGTTCTGAGGACTGATAGAGCAATAACTTATCTGCAGAGATTTCCAGTTCAGATGGACAGATGATAGATGAATATATATCAGGCTTTAGGGTCCCTGGACTTTCTGAAGTAGAGAGACAGAGAGGGGGGACCAGTCACTTATTACAAATTGATTTAGAAAATGTTTTAGAATAAATACTTTCTAAAATATCTGTGGTGTTGAGGATGGAACCCAGGGCCTTGTGCACTGAGCTACCTTCCAGGGATGTCTCTTTAAAAAAGCCAGGTGTAGTGGTGCACACCTATAATCCCAGAACTCAGGAGGCAGAGGCAGGAGGAGCAAAAGTTTGAGACCAGCCTGAGCTTTATTGTGAGTGGGAGGCCAGCTGGAGTAGCAGAGTGAAAACCTGTCTCAAATAAACAAAACAAAGCACTAAACTATGCTAGAGAAAGACATATGAATAAGGCAATGACATTTCTTTCCTCACCCCTGCTTCCAGGAGTTTCTTTATCATAGAAGCCTGAATCTTCACAGCCTTTAGTGTGGATTGTTTGGTTTTATATGGACACACACACAATTTTTTTTTTGAGGAAGGATATATATATATATCACCCAGGCTGATCTGGAATTCACTATGTAGTCTCAGGGTAGCCTCAAACTTATGGTGGTCCTCCTACCTCTGCCTCCCAAATGCCAGAATTAAAGGTGTGAGCCACAACACCCAGCCCATATTTTTTCATTTGAGATCTTGTCAGAGCTTTTGACCATCTCTTTTGAGAGATACTCAGAGACCACATGTCAAGGATGAAAGATTTTATTTTCAACTCTTACCTGGAAATACTAGAAAAGACCAAAGATAGTTTTGCATAAATCAGTAAGTACATGTGAAGTCTCGTGAACATTCTGGGACAGATGGAATTCCATCCCACAAGCACGTAGATGCACAGTTACGCACACATTCATCTGCAGCTATAAGTACCACGCTAGCCTCCTGCTGTGAATTGAAGCAAAAAGTAAATGCGTTTGTTCTCGCTGTCTAATTATTAACTGGCTCCAAGCATGCAGGGTTAAAAAAAACCAGCAATATAACACGCAATGAGCAACTTGCAAACATGTTTGATTATGTGAGGATGATAAGATCCATTGGTGGAGAAAAACAAAGGCTATTCCTCTGCTGTGATTGAAGGGAGGGAGGGAAAGAGGGAGGGAGGGAGGGAGGAAGAGAGAGAGAGAGACCCGCTTCCATGACTTCTAGGGAATGGGTGATGTCAAGGCGGGACTGTAAGGCTAACCTTTCTCTTCTTATTTTCACTCCATCTTATGAGAGTAAGGCGACTCCGCACAGGCTGGAAACAGTCCTGGCTGGGAGTAAGAAGGGACGAGATTAGGGAGCTGGAGCTAATAGCAAACGAGCCTCTGAATCTCCATGAACTTAGTTTCTTTGCTCACTCACTTTCCACAGATGGAAGCCATGCGTCAAGCCAACCCTGTAACTTTCCACGGTCAATGGGTCAATGGGTTTCTGAAAGAGGACAAGGCTCAGGGCAGTAAGTGTTGCCTGATCTCCATGGACACAGCCCAAACCAGGGAGCCCTTCTGGAAGGCAGAGGAAACAGAGACCTCACAGCCTTAATGAACCCTGGCAATTTCATCACCTCCCACTATCTCCCCCTCTAGCCAGGAAACACTGTGCACTTGTTAAAGAACTCGTGTGCTCCCTCTCTGCAAATGTCAGAGAGAACTAATATTTATAGCAGAATAATGATAGCGCAAGCTCCTTACTGGCTTTCTGCTTCATTTAGAGTCCATTACACTTTCTTCTGAGAGGACTGCAGCTTTGAAGCAATATGGGAATGTGTTTAATTAATCCTGCTCTGCCTAGGGCCACCTGGTTTGTGGCATTTTGCCAAATGCCCAGGGACAGGGACCCTGAATGACTGCAGGTCCATGACTCCACGAACTTCTGTGGTTGTTCCGTTTTCCTCACTGATGACTTGGTGAAAAGCAGACATCGGCTCCTCCAGATTGTTCTAGGCAAACTCTTTCAGGGTCTTTTCACTTGGTCAATCCATAAATCTGTGCCCTCACACAGGCTTATGGTGAACGGTGGGGGGGATGTCACAGAATCCCCAGCTCTGCCTTCGAGTTTGAAGCACTCAGAGACATGATCTACTCTTCCGGTTCACTGTTCTTATGGCATGTCATAGTCTCATCAGGAATGGGGAAAGGGTAATTGGATTTAAATGTCAAGACGTTCTTAGCGTAGGGTGGAAGGCACATATCTATTTTCTCGGTGACATTCTTGAGGGGTCTTGTGATCATGAAAACTTACAACCACTTGTTGCTGAACAGATAGGAGAGAATCCGTAGGACGTGAAGACAAATGCCAAGTCTCAGCCTAAGGCAGCAAGGATACAGAGGTCAACTACAAGGGGTCGGAGGAAGAGCAGAAGCCCAGAGCTTGGCGAGGAGTCGACCAGGACAGGACGAGCTGGAGAAGGACCAGGGGCAGCCTAAAGGAAAGCTTGGCTAGGACACCCATCCCAGGAAGATGGCCATACTTGAGTGTGACAAGCCTCGCAATCCTTTGGAATAAATTCCCTTCAGGGAGATCTGTCTTGGGATCTTTTTTTCTGGATTTTGAAGAAGCTGACTGTATGGGCTGTGATATCCCCCTACCATCCCCACCCCCACACACAGACACACAGACACACGCACACGCACACGCACACGCACACACACACACACACACACACACACACAGAGGCTCACGTGTTTGAGTATTTGATCTCTACACGTGGCGGCTCTGTTCTGGGAGGTTGTGGAACCTCCCGGGAGGCATGGCTGACAGGAGTGGGTTACTGGGGGCCAGCTTTTGAGAGTGATAGACTAGCCCCACTTTCCTGCTCTTTTCTGCCAAGATTTGAGAAGAGGTGCTGGGAGTTCTAGCTATCATGGCCTCCCTTCCATGATGGACAGATATCCTTTTAACCATGAGCCTGGATACATACTTGTGAGCTTTTCTTGTGTGTGTGTGTGTGTTGTTGTTGTTTGTTTGTTGTTTTTTGAGGTAGGGTCTCACTCTAGCCTAGGCTGACCTGGAACTCACTCTCTAGTCTCAGAGTGGCCTTGAACTCATGGCCATCCTCCTACCTCTGCCTCCTGAGTGCTGGGATTAAGGGCGTGAGCCATCACACCCGGCTCCTCTTGGCTTTCTTCAGTTGCTTCTGCCAAGCATTTTGTCATAGTGATGAGAACAGCACCCAGCCACATGGACCTAACAGCATGGGATCATGGGAAGTGATTCACATCATCTTTTGTCTCCTCCCCAACACAGCCCCCCCCACAGGGGGCTGAGGGCAGCCTACACAGCTCCAAATACCTGACTCCTTGCTCTGCACTTGACGGGAGAAACAGAATCATACTACACATTCTTCCATGGACCACGTTCTACATAGACACAGACCCCCAATTTCCACAGCTTGGGGTAGAGACGGGGGGCGGGGACCAGGGTACGTGCTGGTACCAGAGAATCAGGACAGGAGGAGAGTCTGGACAGGTTGTTTCCCAGCTGCCCCAAGGGCATGGGACAACCAAGTGGGCAATCGCCCCAGTTGGCATGCATCTAGTCTGAGTTCTAGTGGGCACCCACTCTTAGTAAGGTGAGGCCACCTCTCCCTCTAAAGGGTGACCAGAGCTAGTTGAAGGACGTGGTCTGGTGAAAATAGTGTTTGACCGGAATTGGCAAGAGCCGCCCTGAACAGCCATAGGCGGTGCCTCTCCCAGCTCCACTCTAGATAAGAGGACCTGGTCCTGTGCACCCAGAGACCTGGTTAGACTGAGGGCTCCCCATCATTCACCAATGGTCACGGTTGGTGAGGAGAGGCAGGGCACTCAGGAACTGGGGTGCAGTGGGAGCCAAGCAGAACCCCATGTCCGCATTAGGTGTGGTCTGACCCACTCCTGGCTAGTTCTCCGCTCCTGACTTCTCCACGCACATCTGAATCAGCAACCCCTCTCAAGCCCTTTGAGAGCCCAGGTCTCAGTTTGGGGAGCAAAACTAATATGGGTCAAGAAAATGAATTGCTCAGCCTGCTAGGAGAGTTTGGGGTGCAACAGGCTCCGCAACCTCAGTAGATTCTAGAGGTTGCCTCCATATGGATGTCTCCAAGGACAGAGGGGAAGGTGGACACCCAGCCCACCTCCCGGTGTTCATGGCTTAGTCACTACACACTGTTGGTTTTGTTTGACTGAGGTCACCTGTGGTCTCTCAGCAGGAAGCAGTCAAGGCCATTGCCAGGTGGACTGATGGTGCCTCCGAAAACAAGCATCCTTAATTAGACATGTGGAAGAGGACATGCCATGAGAGCTGTGTTCACAAGAACATGATTTCTCTAACTGCAGAGAGAGAGAGAGAGAGAGAGAGAGAGCGAGAGAGAGAGAGAGAGAGAGAGGTGGCTGGAGGCAGAGGCTCCCCTCACCCCCATCCTCATCCTCACCCTCTCTTGCTGCCTGGGGTGCATTGACACCTTTCTCCATCACTCTGCAGCTGCCTCCTCTCCAGCTCAATTTCTGGCTCTGTCTGTGAGGTGTTTGAAGCCTTGTCTCCTGGATGTGCCCCGTTACTCCCCGTGGTGAGCAAGGTCAGGCCTCCGTGAAAGGGAGGCTGTGGGCGCGCAGAGAAGGGGGTCTGTAGCCGTCATGATCTCTCTTCCATACCCCCCACCCAGCCAGGCTGCTTGCAAGGGTGGTCTGTCAAGGGCTGGGATTTTCTGATCCAAAGCCAATGAGCACGTGCATTTAACAGGAAGCCTCTTCTTCCCTGGGCTCTGGACTTCTCTGCCTAAAATTCGCTTCACCCTCAGGGCTTGCCCAGGCCATAGCATAGACCCTCAGACAGCCTGCTCGTCTTGATGTTGGAGGGATGATGCAGCCAAGAAGACAGGAACCCCAATAGGACCTTGCCCCAGCTCCCCCTGCCCAGCTCCACATGTCCCTGCGCTGGGAGTAGGAGCTGGTTATGATTTGAAACTGGATGTCCTCCCCAGGCTCCTCCTGCTCTGCATGCCCAGCCCCCAGCTTGTGGTACCACTTTAACGCCTTTAGAAGTAAGGCTCCGTTGGGTAAGGGTTAGTGCTGTGGACTCTGAAGGCCTTTAGAAAGTGGGGCCTGGCTGGTCGGTCACTAGTAGGTCATTTGTGGTGACCTTTGCAGGTCACTCCTTCTGCCTTCCCTGCTTCCTATCTGTTGCCTTGTGAAGAAGACTGTGTCATGGCTCTCCTGCCACACTGCACTGAAATGCCTCTGAAACCATGAGCCAAAATAAACCTTTCCTTCTTAAAAATATTTTATTTACTTATTTGCAAGCAGAGAGAGAGAGAGAGAGAGAGGGAGGGAGGGAAGGAGAGAGAGGGAGGGAGGGAGAGAGGGAGAGAAGGAGGGAGGGAGGGAGGGAGGAAGAGACAAAGACACAGAGAGAGAGAGAGAGAGAGAGAGAGAGAGAGAGAGAGAGAGGGGGGGGGGGGGGGCCACACCAGGGCCTCCAGCCACTGCAAACAAACTCCAGATGCATGCACCACTGTGCATCTGGCTTTACATGGGTGCTGGGGAATCGAACCTGAGTCCTTAGGCTTTGTAGGCAAGCACCTTAACCACTGAGCAATCTCTCCAGCTTAAACCTTTCCTTTTTAAAGTTGTTTCTGTCAGATATTTTGTCAGTACAGTGAGTAAAGTAACTAACATGGTGAGTGAGAACTTCCAGGGGGTACACTGAGCTAGGAGAAGGGAGAGACACCTCTGAGAACAAGAAAGTCCATCTCCAGTCTCCAACAAGCCCAGCTGCTGGTATCTTTGGCTGGGAACTGGGCCAGCCCTCTCCCATGGTCCCTTCCCCCCACTGAGGCTCTGAAGTCGGGGGTTACACAGAAGCGCGTGCCTGGCCTGGCTGGCACCACCCTCGTCCCTTCATCTCCCACCCATCTGAGGTCTAGTGCCAAGTCATGCCATGTGGGTCCCTGTCACTGTCTTTTCACATGGAGTCTGGTGACACTGCAGCCAGAATCAGGAAGTAGGGGACAAACAGAACAAATGAGGCTGGGCTATAAAACAACCCTCAATGACCCACTTCCTCCAGTGAGGCCCCACCTCCCAAAGGTTCCCAAACAGCACCACCAGCTTGGGATCAAGCTGGGGACACATGGGCCAATGGGGGACACAAGAAGCGGCTCCCAGGCTTTGCTCCTTATTAGTGACCTCATCGTTAGCACGGCGCTCCTCTAACTGCTCCTCAATGGATGTGCAGGGGTCGTAGAAAAGCCTCAGTTTGAACCCAGTCGGTCAGCAGTGGGGTATCCTGGGGGTTCCTCCCTCGTGGGGTGGGGTTTGATGCTAACTCCAGGGGCTCAATGTTACAGTTGTCGCATCACACAGGGGGTGGCTCTCAACATGAGCCATGACACTTTCCAATAGCTGGTGTAGAACAATGAGGACCAGACAAGTGGATCTCTAAAGTGACAGTGAATGTTCTTGACCTCATCTTTAAAGTAAGGGCAGCCCGGAGCCACAGGGGGCTGGTTTTCAGGCTCTCAGAAGAAAGGCAGCCTCAGCAGTGTGCAATCTTGCTCAGAGCTGAGCTCGCAAGCAGAGGGCACAGAAGTCAGCTCTGGCTGGGTGGAGCCAGGCTCCGCTGTGGAGGAAGGAGGGGGCATCTCAGACTCTCCTGTGCCCCTGAGGCTGTGGGCTGCTTCAGATGGAAGCAGGGTCCTAGGCAAGATCACGGCATTTCCACATCTTTTCTCTGCTGAGCATCTTCTCAAAGTGTATTAACTACTTTTCTCATCGCTGGGACAAAATTCCCATCAGAAGTAACAGGGCAGGAAGCTTTATGTGAGCTGAAGTTACAGCCCCTCGCAGAGAGGAAGGCATGACAGAGGAAGCCTGGAGCGGAGGCTCCTCACGCCTGGTGGATCTGCAAGCCAGAGCTGGAGGTGACCTGTCCCTTGTGATGTACCCGTCAGCCATACCTCCCACCCTGAAGGTTCCACAACCTTCCAAAGCAGCGCCACCAGCTGGGGACCAAGTGTTTCAACACACGAGCCTATGGGGACAGTTCACAAAGCAAACCAGAGAATCTAGTCAGCCATGCACACAGGGTCACAGGGGCTGGAGCTCCTCGTGACAAACTTAAACCTTCTCTGCAGTGACCACATCCAGTGAACGGAAGTGTGCGACAATGTATACCAGACCCTAAAGGGCAGTCATGGTAATCTAAGGGAAATAGATCACACATCTTCCTGGCCCCATGCTGACTGAGGTCTCCACAGCATCTCATTTAATTCTCACAAAGCCCTCTGAAGTAGGTTCTACTGTAGATAATCTCCAGCGTACAATGGTCCAATTTGTGGCTTTACAACTACAGTGGAGAGGAAGCAGAGAAAGGAATACATATTCTGTGAATCTCAAATGTTGCGCTTTTCCCTAAGAGAGTGATGTGTGGTGCCTACTCACTTACGGTGCTAGGAAGCTGTAGCAATGCCCCAGGCCCCAGGCAGCCACATGGTCAGGAGGGGACACAAGTGACCCTCTGCAGTGAGTTTTGCTACTAAGCACACATGTTTAGTAGGCTAGGTGCATTAAATGCAATTTCAGCTTGAGCTTTTTTTTTTTAAATAAACAATGGAATTTCACTCAGTTACACAGAACAGCAATATCATGTATGTTGCAAGAGCTGGAGACCATCCTATCAGGTCAGGCAAAACAAGCCAGACTCAAAGACAGAAATCCTGCTATCTCGCATGCGCAAAAATCTCAGACCACTGAGGAACACTAAAGAGGCCACATACAAACTGAAGAACTGAGGCTAGAGAGATGACTCCGTGGTTAAAGGTGCTGGCTTGCAAAGCATGTTGACCCAAATTCAATCCTCCTCGGCACCCGGGCACCCTTGTGAGCTGGCTCAGAGTGCTACCCCGTGTCTGGGATCTCAGCTCGCCTGTGACATGGAGGTGAAGGTAAAAAAATCCAAAGCGTACAAGCCAGCTAGTCCGGTGTTCGTTTGAAGCTGCGAGACCCTGTCTCGGAGAAGAAGAGGAGTACTGTTTCCTTGAGGTCGTCCTCCGACCTCCACACATGTGCTGTGGCATGTGTGCATACACACGCACACGTGCACACACACGAAGTACACAAACCAGTGAATAATGAAAGAACTATATTAGCATCCAACTTCTCAGTCGCAGCCCTGAGGATCCTAAGATATGTGCTCTTTTGGGAGTAGATGACCATCCTCCCTGAATAAACCCGATTTTCTTCCTACAACTCTGTCTCTTGATTTTGTCCTTCATGTGGAGAGCAGACGGATTTGAGCCTGGTAGTGACACTCGGCAGCAAGCCTCAAACTGGAGGTAAAGTCATGGGCCCTGCTGTGGCTTGGGGGGGGGACAGCAGGTGGACAACTCTAGGTATTTTCAACTGGTGACGGGCTTCTCGTGATGTGGACGCGTCATAAGTCGAGGAGTGTCTTCATTAACCTTCCATCTTTTCTCTGCCTGTATTTCCCTTATAGATATGGAAACCATATTGTTCTACAAAACAAAGTAAAATTTCTCCCAACTAGTCTCCCTATTTCATTCTTACCACCCACACTGTTTCTCCACTTAGCAGCCAGAATGAATCAGAATGTGTCCTCGTCCTACGAGAGAGCCTCCATCACAGCACACCTGGAGTAGGTAGCGATCCCCTTGTCTAGTGACCTGCTCTTATGGTCCCCTCCTCACTCACGTGACCTCCACATGGATATTAGCGTCTAACAAATACCACACAGGTGGAGGGATGGATGTCGCTTTTGCGGTAAGGTCCCTACCTTGTTTATCTCTCACATCTGCTTTGAAAGCAGCCAGCACCCATGTTGTGAGATAGGCTGTGAAGAGACCCATGACAAGGACCCAAGGGAGCTGTTTGGCCAACAGCCTGAAATAGTTAAGTCCTGCCAACAGCTGCTAGGCTGAACTTGGGAATGTAATCTGCTCTGCTGTTGCATCTTCAGATGAGACTAGAGTCCCAGACACTCCTTGATGACTGCCTTTACTTCACTGGTTTTCCAGGGGGTTCCGTTCCAAGGGGCACAGGCCTGGAGCTCTGGAGAGGCCCAAATTGCATTCTGGGGCAAACTGGGAGCAACCCCATTCCCCCTCCATCCCACTTCTGTTAGGACCCTGCTGAGCAAGTCCCTATGTGCGAGTCTATCTCAGGGTTCATCCTAACCTCTTATTGCTTATCCCCAGTCTCTCCCCCAGGACTCTGCTATGTCCACAGAGGTCACGGCCAGAGCTCCCACGCTGCCTGCAAATCTGTGTCCGAGAGCAAGCTCACTTCGCCAGGCATTCTCCCTCCCCTTCTCTCCAGTTCCTCCCAGGTCTCCCAAGGACCTACAAGGGATGGGGTCTGTCTTCTCCCTCCCCTGCTTTGAGCTGCCCTGCTCATATTTCTCCTTAGAAGCCACCCTCAGAGTGTGTATGACTTCTTTCTCAGTGGGCTGGGAGCCTGTTGAAGGCAGGTGCACGTCTGAGCGCTTGGGGCTGGCTTAGAGATGTTATTCAAACCCAAACATCACATGATGTGCTGAGAGTTCTCCCTCGGATCAGAGGTCTGCAGGGCATGGCTGGGTGAGGTTCTGTGATCAGCATCACTTGGTATGATCACCCCTACCCTTTCCCTTGATCTGGCAGCCAGCCTGGAAGACAGCCATTGTATAGGTCCACTTGCTGTTGCTCTAACAAAGTACCTGCAGCTAAGTGCTTAGAAAGAAATGGTTCATTCAGCCCAGTTAGGAAGGGTCGAGAGGTGTTCTGACACCTGCTGGGCTGCGGCAAAGGCTCTTTGATTGCATTATGGTGGCGCATGACATCATGGCCATCCCCCCAGAGAAAAGGAGAGATCACGTGGCAAGACAGGAAGCCAGAGAAGAGGGGGTAGGCTTGCTCTCTTAAGAACCAACCACAGCCCCACAAGAACAACTTGACTCCTTTCCCAGGGCAGACCTTGACTTGGGGATATGGCTCAGTGATAGAGTGCTTGCCTACAGTCTATCACTGAGGGGTAGGGGGATAGCTCAGTGGCAGCTAGGCTAGTATACACAAGGTCCTAGGTTCAATCCCCAGTACTGCCACAATGAAGGACCTTCCAACATCTGTACCAAGGACCAAGCTTCTGCTTCCAGGAAGCTGAGAGGCCCCTCACCCCCTGCCACAGGACCACCCCAAAGCAGCATCTGTGTCAAGGACACAGGACAGGGAGAGACGTTGGAACTAGATGGGGCTGTGTGCATTTTTTTTTTTTTTGCTATCCTACGTTGAATTGCATTGACCTGAAAGAGAAGCCACATGGTCTGAGATGAGGAGGCTGGGGGTTCCACCTGCTGGGCCAGAAGGCACGTGGTCTACTCCAGTTGTGACTATGAACTGCCATGAGGCTAAGGCACTGATGGGGTCCCATGCTCCTCTCACAAAAGCCTCACAGTGCTGTTCTGGCTGCCCACAGCCTGCCCTTGGCCTTTGGTAGGGCTGCAGTAGAGCACGGGAGAGGTGGAGGCATGGTCCATGTCCCAACCCCCAGATAGGACATGCTGGCTGGGTTTTGGATTCAGGAAGGTAATGGAGTCCAGAGAAGGTGGTCACGGGAGGGAAGGCACACAGGTTTATACAAACAGCACACAGAGGCTGGAAGGCAGCCACCACCAGCTCTTCCAGAGGCTTCCCCAGGGAGCAGATCCACTTGGCACCTGGTCACAGTAATTACTGCTGAACTTTCAAACCTAACGCAGCAAAACCGTAAATATTTAACATGTGTTTCTCCTCCCGGGGGGCCCTGGAGCAAATGGCCAGATTCGCAACATGAACTCCGAAGTCTGTTCACAAAACGGATTCATAAAGGAGCCAGTGCGGTGAGAGGCACAGTCCCCCAGCAAGCAGCAGCCCACCCACCACTCATCTGGCTGCTGTGGACTCTTGGCTCCCAGTGGCCCACGCTAGGGATCCATGACACATATATGTTCAGGGACACTTGTGCGCACAGATGCACCTGTCTACAGGCTGGCAAGGGTCAGAGCATGCACACCATATATATATATATATATATGTATATGGGCTCTTATCTCTGCTTTCTTTGTGGCTCTGAGCAGTGCCAAGGGAGCCATGGAACCTGGACCCGGATTAGCATAAATTGTAGGATTGCTCTGTCCCAAACCCTGCAGATGGTGTACTTCTAGAGGGGATGACCAAGGTGCCTAACGTTTCTCATGACAAGAACACCAGGTCAGGCTGGTTTGAAGAAAGTGAAGTGTAGGGAGAGAACTGGACCCACCAGTGCCCCCCCACCCTGTGACTCAGGGGAGGGACATCTTTGTGGCACAGAAAGGGATAGGGATGGGAAGACATCGGCTCAGGATCCAGGGCAGGGACCTGGCTCTGAGGAAGGAGCTCACTTTGAAAGGCAGGTAAAGTGAGTGTCGTACCTACCTGCAATCTCAGCACTTAGGAGGCTGAGGCAGGAAGACGGTGAATTCAAAGCCAGGCTGAGCTACATAGTGAGACCCTCTGTGGTGGCTTGAATCAGATGTCTCCCATAAAACCATGTGCTCTGAATGTTTGTTCCCCAGCTGATGGCAATTTGGGAGATGGAGCCTTGCTGAGGGAGGTGTATTGTTGGTGGCAGGCTTCGGGGTGTCATAGCCAGCTCCCCCTTGCCAGAGTTCAGCTCACTCTCCTGCTGATGTTGTCCACCTGCTGTGGCAGATGTGATGTCCAGCCTCTGTGTATACCATGCTTTCCCCTGTCTTCATGAAGCTTCCCCTGGACTGTCAATAAAAATAAAAACTTTCCTCCCAACAGGTGCTTTTTCCAGGCAATGTGAAGATAACTGTAACACACGTTTCTCAAAGTAAGTACGTGAATCAATCAATGGTGACGCAGGTGAGATTTAGACCCAGATGAGCAGGTGGGGATGAGGAAAGGGAAGAGCCGGTGCCAGCAGAGATTACAATTAGCAATCACAGGCAGCTTTGTGGACGAAGTGGCAGTGGGAGGCTCCACAGTGTGCCTCCTCACCCCTCTGCTCTCAGAAGTGGGCCTGCTGCTCCCCAGACCCCTGCAGGAATCCCTCTTCAGAACAGCTGGGTTGAAAAGGCAAACCCTAACCCTCCCTTGTTGAGGTCAGGTCAGACCCACCTTGAGAGGTGGCCTAGCTTGTGGCTTTCTCTTCTCTGGGGATTGGACCCACCTCCATCCTGCAGGAAGATCTGAGGTCCAGGCCTGATCTATGTCAAGGCTGACACATCACACATCACATTTCAATGGCTCAATGCTAGGTCGCAGTGTGGCCAAGCCCTTACGACCTGGCTCTGTCCTCAGCCTTGCCCACATCTACGTCTTCCACTCCTGGTTGAGAAGCACCATCATCCTTGGTCCAGGGCCTTGGGGCAGAATCAGGTCAACTTGGATCTCAGCTGCCCATTCAGGAAGAAGAATGTAAGAAGCCCCAGACCCAGCAAATAATGGCCTGCATGCTGCATTCTGGCTGCTCCTCACTAGGCCAGAGGGGACAGGACCACTTCCAAGCAGAGCCCTGTGTAGATGCATCCCCAGAGTCCCCACTGGATACATCTGACCCATGCTGGAGCATCAGTCACCTATTATACCTTGTGATCAGGCCCTGACCTACGTAGGCCATTCATCTGCCACAACCAGACAAATGCTCACGAGGGCGTAGAGAATACCAGGACCAAAGCTCCCTGCTCTACTCTGGCCCACATCAGGCCACAGCCCTACTCTAGTCATACCTCTGAGTTGAGATTCCCCAGAGTCTCCTGGTGGGAGGACCAGAGAAGGCCTATGGAGGTGCTGGAGAATCAAGGGAGAAACAACACCTTTCTCTTTCATGGTGTTTGAACCAGGCAAAGGTGAGAAAATGAGGGTTTCCTGGGCTTGGGGGAGAAACACAGGGGCTCTAGCCTCTGAAGTACCACACAGATACAGCAAGGACCCTGGGCTGGAGACACACGCACTGAGACAAGGTCTTGCTAGGGAGCCTAGGTTGACCTTGAACTCATGACCCTCCTGTCTCCATCTCCCCAGTCTTGTGCCCCATCACACCACAAGCATGGACATTGATTTTTGGTTTTTACCTTTGAAAATTTTATTACTAAGAATTCCAAGTTTGAAGGGCTAGGACTTCCAGCTCAGCTATGTGGGAGGGGTCTTGGAGAGCAGCAGGTGGGCAGAGCTCAGATACAGGGTACCCCAGAGTCTATGTGCAGGGGTATCAGCCTGAAACCAAAGGGAGGCAGAGGGCCTTCCTATTCCTGATCGCCTTCAAACACTCAGAGGCTCGGTTGGGTTCTAGCATCGCATAAAGCAGCCAGCCAGCTCTGGAGGTCCCCCCACAGTATTGTGTGCACCCTCATGTCCCCAGTGACAGGGCTCTCCCACATAGCACTAGTGCACCCACTACAGTACCCGTCTCCTGTTGGGAGATCGGCACAGAGATGGCTCCCTGGAGCTCTGGACAAGTGCCGCCTCCTGCTGTCCTTGTCATACCTGAAGGGACTTCTTCACAGATCAACAAGGAAGGGGCTACAAGGAGATCCCTTGCTTCTTCCAGGGGACAGCTAGAGTGGAGGAGCTCCCGAGGCTCACCTCTCTCCTGATCTCCAAAGCAGGCGTCTGCGGCATCTGGCTTAGGAGCCTTACAGCTGTGTTTGTCACACTTGTCACTAGAGCAGGCTTTCCCGAGTGACTCTTCCCTACCTCGATGCTCCACAGAAGTCGGGGCCAGAAGCGCTGGTCCGGGCCTGGCTCCTGTCCCCATCCAGAGCCACCATCCCTGGCAGGTAGAACCCACCCTGCAGCACCCCCAACTTGCTGCTGCACGCGGTGGGGGAGGGGCACCCTCCAGGCTGCAGCCACATATTTTAAGGTGTCTTCAATTATTTATGAAGACAGTAGAGCTGCCTGCCGAGAGCAGCCCGGCAGCCACACTTTGCAGGCAGGAAACTTACGGCTCTTCTGGCAATGACTCATGGCGGGGTGGGAGTGTGCGGCACATGTCCTCATCTGGGAATACAGGGGGCCATTGGGCAAGAAAGTCCCCACTCCATGCTGCCCCTGACCCCATGAGTGAGAAAGAACCTGCTAGTCCCACTCTCTTAGCAGCTTCTTTTTCTCTCTGAGAGTCTGCATAGGATGAGGGGGCCGGAAGGTGCTAAGCTTTATTCACAGAACACAGCTATGGCCTTGGAGCAGGGTCTGTGGGTAGGCAACAAGGTGATGAACTTGGCCTGGCTAGGGACTCTAGGAAGAGTCTGGGTTTCTCTTCTTTTTCTTTTTGGCTTTTCGAGGTAGGGTCTCACTCTAGCCCAGGCTGACCTGGAATTCTCTATATAGTCTCAGGGTGGCCTTGAACTCACGGTGATCCTTCTACCTGTGCTTCCCAAGTGCTGGGATTAAAGGCATGTGCCACCACACCCGGCTAGGTCTGGGTGTCTAAAGCCAACCAACAAAGTCTAGCTTGAGAACAGAGCAGCTGCCTGTACCCAGGGCCTGCACAGTGGCTGGTGCCAGCACCCACATGGGGTTGGGATCTCCAGGAGCCAGGCACAGTGTCCCATGGGCTGAGCATGTTAGTATCTGAAATATGAGCCCTTGCTCTAGGGAGAGAGGTACATACCTAGTGCTTCTATGCCCAGCCTCCCCGCCTCCACACATACCAGCTTTTGCTTCAAGACCCTTATTATCCAAACTGGGTGACACATGTCACCACACAATCAGATATGGGATCTGGCTGAACCAAGCAGCTCAGTGTATGCTCAAGTCACAGGCTTTGATCAGATATGGTCACGTGATGATAATGGAGGGCTGGAGATGTCTGTTTCACTCCCAACTGGAAAATGCCCCCTGGATATGAACCAGCTGAACTGAGACCACATCTGAACAGAGTCCTAGCTGCTGCTGTGCCCTGCTGTGAGAGTGTGCCTGTCCAAACAAGATCTTCCTCCCCACCTTCCCTGGGCGCTTTGTTTTCTCCAGAAGAAAGCACGACAGGTGAACACCAGGCTCCTGTCACTCCCCACTTGCCTTCCAGGGGCAGTGAGATGACTCAGGAAGGCATCTTCTTGCAGGGCAGCTCATCTCCTGGACGGAGGACTCCCAGAGACATCCAATGAGGCTGCAGGCTCTGGGATTTGATGTTGAGTACAGGTCCCAGCTCACACTTTCATACACACACACACACACACACACACACACACACA
>PVHP010024432.1:9665-26433 GCA_004024765.1 Zapus hudsonius | reverse complement strand
TGTATGATTATTAGTTTGTGGGGGCCAGGGGTGGACTGTCATGGTTTGATTCAGGTGTCCCCCACAAACAATTGAATGTGTTCTGATAGATTGATCCTCAGCTGATGGCAGTTTGGGTTTTACAACCTCGATGAAGCTGAGTTGTCAGGGGTGAGCTTATGGGGTTATAAGCCAGCTTCCCCTTGCCAGTGTTTGGCACCCCTTCCTGCCGCTGTTTGCAGTGCCGTGGCAGAGGTGATGTCCAGCCCTCTGCTCATGCCATCGTTTTCCCTGCCAGAATGGAGTCTCCCCTCGAGTCCGTAAGCCAAATAAACCCATTCCTCTACAAGCCGCTTTTGTTTGGGTTCTTTCTGCGCAGCAACTAGAAAGCTGACTGCAACACTGACCAAAAAAAAAAAAAAAAAAAAAAAGTGCAACTGCAGTTTTGTTCTCTGTAGTTGTGGCTCAAATCCCCAGGTCATTTCATTTCATTTCTTTTTACTTTTGGGTTTTTATTTGGGGTTGTTTTCTTTTTGTTTCACCGTCTGCTTTAATTGTTTTGGAATCCAGTAGCTTATACACACTAAGCAAGCCGTTCTACCAGCACCTACATCCCTAACTGTAGAGCTGAGCTTTTCAAGATGCTTTTTCTAAAGAACAGACTTTCAACTCACTCACCAAGTGCCCAAAACAGAGACTCATATACTTTTATTTAAGAAAACTCTATATTTTATGCCAGGTATGTTGGCTCAATGTGTTAACACACACCTTGGGGGAAAATATGGCTACTTTCTCAAAGTTATAAGTTTTATTTCTAAATATAAAGTCCAGTTTTTAGTAATGTTTCTGATTCCTAAAATATTAAGGTAGCCCTCATTTTAGGTTTTAAATAACTATATAATAAATTAGCATCAGTAAGACCAAAGCTAAAAAAAATAAAATTTGTAATATTTTTGAAATAAAGAAGCAATTTGGGGCTATTTTTTTCCTTCTGTTATAGCTATGATTCCCTAACTGTGAACCAGGGCACCTTAGTAAACAAACGTGAGTGCCAAAGAATATGATAAATTTGGGGGGAAACGGCAACATTTGTTGGACAGCACACAAACTACTAATTGGAGGTAGTTTACATTGTCGACATTAAATGACATCATATTCGTTTCCTTGACGACATCTTGGTCAAACTACCAGCAGTCTGGGTGAAGTTTGTACAAAGAACACAGTGGATCAGGGGACCATAATGGGGCCAAGGTGTCCAGTTAATAGTGGTGATGGTGACATTCTTCTGAAGCTGAGGGGACCTATCTGTTTAATCAACAAAAGTATCAGGCTTTCTTTTGGCCTAATTATCATGTGAAGAAATTACTGAGACACTTAAGGGCATCAGGGGTACGAAAGTTTGAGAACCTCTGTGGTGTAGTCAAGAAAAATACAAAACAGATCATTTAGTTTTTCTCTTTCTACCTAAAATTTCTCTAAATAAATAGGCATATAAAATGGGGAAATCTATACAAACATACACACAAAGTTGGATTTTTATTGAAATCATGTTGTGTATTGAACAAAATCTGCTTTCTTCAGATAAAAATATTCTCTCAGATGTCTACAGATATAACTGCTAAACTGGCCCATCAACGTCTGTTTTTGTTTGTCTTCATGAAATGTCCACACATACTTGGGACGCCCCAAAAGCATGTTTACTGTGTGAAGGACCTCCATCACTGCTCTGCTGATAACCTTTCCTTGTGAGCCTCGCTGTCACTGTACGAGCCCAGGAAGGACCAACTCCCCCACAGACCGAGGACTTGGGAGGTCCCAGGTCATTTCTTAAAACTACCATTATTTCAAACCATAGCCCTCTTTCCCTGACTCCTTTCTCAGTAAGTATAGAATATACATACAATGCATAATATAATATAATAAATATGATAATTTATGATCTCTTAGACTCCCTAGGTAATAGCCTCATTTTGTTGTTATTTGCTTTTGTTTTCAGACAGTACCTTAGGTTCAGATTGGTCCTGAAATCATGACTTAGCCTAGGATGACTCAATCTTGCAGCAATCCTCCTGCCTCCCTCTTGCAAGTCCTGAAATGACAAGGATGAATCCCCATGGCCAACCAGTCTCCTCTCTTCAAACTCTGGGCCATGCTTTCTGATTTCATTCTCCAAACCTCCTTTTCAAAATTTTTCTCTAAATTCATTTCCCAGCAGTCTCTTTCCTCCAAATTCTGAGCTAGATGGTCCATTCCTTGAAACCAGATGGCACACATGTTCTGTCATTCATTCACTCATGGGGCAGAGATGATTTTAGGGAGGGAAAAGACCAGGATGCCAGGACCTGTGGGAGGGAGGACATGGGGAGGAGGGGAATCTGAGACCCTGATTTCAGTACCTGATACCCTGAGGCATGAGAAGCTACCTTCCCTTGGCTGACTTCTTCATGGGCTGCGCACTAAGTCTCAGGCTCCCCAGGGGCCCTCAGTAGTGATATCAGTTGACTTGCTTAAGTGGTCGGATGAAGAGCGGAGTCAACCTGACTTCTAAACTCTTTGTAGCCACGATGAAGAAGACCTAAAGTCTGTACGTGTAGGGCTGGGGAGATTTCTCAGTGGTTAAAGATGCTGGCTTGCAGAGCCTCAGGCCCAGGTTCAATTCCCCAGGCCCACAGAAAGCCAGAAGTGCCAAGCGGTGCATGTGTCTGGAGTTCATTGGCAGCGGCAGAGACCCTGGAGCCATATTTGCTCTCTCTCAGTCTCTCTTAAGCAAGTGTCTTGAACCACTGAGCCAAGCCATGTCCCCAGCCTCCTTTCTCCAAAAATAAATAAGTAAAATTTAAAAAGAGAACTGTGTGAGTTTAAACATCTGACTTGTTACTTCTATTTTTCTCTTCGCTTCTGTTGAGGGAAAAAAAAAGTGTTTTTTTTTTCCATTATGTTTTTGAGACAGGAATTTTCTGTGCATCCCACTGTAGCCTAAAACTCACCGGGAAGCTTTAACTGGCCTCAAAGTTGTAACACTTCTCCTGCTTCAGCCGCAGGAATTCCAGGCACAAGCCACTATGCCAGCCTTAAACATACTTTATCAGAGAAGAAAAATGGAATTTTCCTGGGAAGAGATACAAAACAGTTATTCTCAGTTATACTCTATATCTGTCAGTAGGTTTCTAAATGAAAATAACTAGTTTCATGGGAGTAACTATAGTGACCATGAAACCCACTGATATGATGTGTACGCACAGAATGTCCAACAGAATTGTTTCAATGTGCTCAGAAAGGCAGTAATGAAAGGGAAATGCCATGTTAATTCATATTTGTTGACTGATTAAAGAACGTGACATACTGGCTATACTTCTGATAAAATACCTCATAGCACTAAGTTGATATACATATGTATAGATATGTGTGCATATATATCAAATATTAATGGGCATGTTGGTTTCAATTAATGAGTAACCCCTTTCAAAAAGTTCTAAAAACCTTCAGCATCAAACGAGTCTTAGATTAATTTGTAAAAAATATAACTATGTAACATGCAAAAAATCTCCATGACCTTGGACTCAGCAAGGAGCTCTTAGATAAAATGACAAAGGCATGACGCACAAGAGAAAAATTAATATACCGGTCTCCTTTTCCATCTGCTCTGTAAAAGACACTAAAGAAAACGGGAGCCAGGCACAGCTAGGTAGGCTAGCTCACCTGGGATCCCAGCACTTGGGAGGCTGAAGCAGGAAGATGGCCAGCCTGGGTTATGTAGTGAGTTCCAAGCCAGCCTGGGTTACAGTGTCTCAAGCAATCAAAATAATCTGACGCAAAAGGAGAGCATCCCAGTCAAGTCAAACAAAACTATGTTTTCATAGCAGTTGGGGTGGCCCTTGAGGCCACTAGCCAAGCACAGGGTAGCTGTACCCAGCTGTCTTTCCCAACCACACTGTAGGACACTCAAGACCCTGAGACCTGGGAACAAACACCACACCCTGCACCTTTCGCTTGAGCAAATGGCCTTTGGTCTGCTGCGGGAATGCACCAGCCTTCCTGCGGAGCCCACACAAGGTCCCCCCCCGTAGACAGACCCTCCTGCCATGACAGGTGAGACCCAGTGGAGCGGCTGCCCCTTGGGCTGGGTTATGCTTTGTTCTGTAAGCCTTGGTGTGTGCATGTGTGTGTGGGCATGCGTGAGCCGAGAGGGTGGCCTCAGGTGTCGCTCACCCTCCACCTCTGCATTTGCCCGGCTAGGTGCCCCGGAGCTCACAGGGATTCTCCAGTCTCCACCTTCCATCTTTCTAGAGGCATGCTGGGATCCCAGACATGTGCCACCATGTCCCTGGGGTGTGGGGACCCAAACTCAGGATGCCACCACAGCAAGTGCTTTTACCCCAGCCCTTGACTTAGCTTTCATTTCTTTCCAGTTCAAATGCTGCCTTTAACTTTGTGGGCATTTGTTGTTTAAATTGCAGGTCTCCTGGAGTGACTTGTGTCCTTTAACCCTTTGCTTGGCTCCCGTCACCACCCACTGTTCCTCCACCAGCCCAGGGCATTCCTTAGGGCCCAGAGGAAAGTGAGGAGAACTCTCAATGCTTACATCCCAGTGGAAACTCTTTTTAAAAATATTTTTATTTATTTGAGAGAGACAGAGAAAGAGAGAGAATGGGTGTGCCAGAGCCTCCTGCCACTGCAAATGAACTCCAGACGCATGCCCCACTTTGTGCTTCTGGCTTTATGTGGGTGCTGGAGAATTGAACCCGGTGGTCAGGCTCTGCAAGCAAGCACTTTGAACTCTTGAGTCACCTCTCTAGCCCCCAGTGTAAACTCTTCCCTTCTTACATAAACTCACCTGAAACTCCTCAAAGCCTCAGGGGATGTCATGGAGACCCTTCGGTCCAAGGTGTGTGTGTGTGTGTGTTTGGTAGTTTTCCATAGTTTGGAGTAACTTATCAGTGAGTCATTGGAGTTTGTCATCTGTCTGGGAATGAGTAAGTTTGAAAAAGACAGCAGAAGCTCTGGCTGAAATCCAAGGCTGGTAGACTTGGGTTCTTTCCCCTCCCTTCCTCTTCCTGAGACCCTCCCCGCCCCCAAAGGCCTGGGCATATATTAAAAGTTGACCTGCTAAACTTGCTTGCCTGCAGAAATTACCTCTAAAATGGAGCTGTGACTCCAAGGGTCCTGGCCTTGAGGAGAATCTAATCCATGAAGATACGATGAGCCAAGAGGCCCAGGAAGACTTAAGTTGGAAGGAAAAATTCACAGCTCATTTAGATGATAAAGAGAAAAGTAACTCAGCAAAATGTGAAGGCATGTTCCCAAGCGCTCCAGCCGGGGAGGGCTTAGGACTTTAAGGAAGGGGGTGGCTCCCTCAGAATCAGCATCTACCACCCCAACTGCCACTCACAGCCCCTAGGGTTTATCCACATTACTCCATCCATCATTCCTGATGTAGAGCAACGGCAGGGCTTCCAAGTTGAAATTGTGATTGATCACCACGTGTGATGGCTCACGCCTGTGGGGCTGAGGCAGGAGGATCGCTGCATGTCTGAAACCAGCTTGGGCTACAGAGTGTGTTCCATGCCAGCCTAGGCTAGATAGAGGGACCCTGCCTCATGAAAAATAAAATAAAAATGAAATGGGAGGCTGGGAACACGGCTCAGTGGTTAAGGGTGCTTATCTGATGTCCCAGGTTTAATTCCCCGGCCATGCTCAGTGCAACCAACCCCACCCAGAAAGTGGCTGTAGTGTCCTTATAGTGACAAGAGGCCCTACCTAGCACGCTCCCCACAAATCAATCAATTGAATAAAAAAAGAAAAGTTATGCTTTGGCTGCTATTTCTTTTTGCTACTTAAAAATTTTATTCACGTGTGGGGGAGGAGGGCTTGTGTGGGTGCGCCAGGGTCTCTGCCCGCTTCCTGCAAACAAGCACCAGATTCTGTTACAACTGCATCTGGCTTCATGTGAGAGCTGGGGAATCAAACCCAGGCTTTGCAAGTAAATGCCTTTAACTGCTGAGTTATCTCTCCAGCCTCACCCCACCCCCTTTTTTGGGCTACTTTTATCAGCTTTGCACCCTGAAATTTCAATGACTTTGTAAGGACCTTCGTCTATGACAGCTAAAATGAAATTAGTAATCAGAAGAGAGCCATGACCGGTCATCTGGAGTAGTGTGTATTCCTCCCTGAGCTGATCATTCTGCGGAGTCCTCAACCCCTTACCCTGTAGCAGAAAAGCAGCCCTTCTGCTTCTGCTCGTTCACACTCCATTGAAGAAAGTCCTCTTTCATAAGAGCCCCTGGATGTCCGAACGCTTTCCTTTCACATCGGCTCCTAGACTTCTGTTGCTAAAGCCGGAAGGAGTGGTTTTGAACTTTGCCATTTAGATGAGTGTTGGACTTGAGTCCACTACTCTTACAGAAGTGTGTCAGGGCATTAACATGTTAGATGCTACAAAATTATCTGTGATGTGCACTAATAATTCATTTTTCAAGCATCAAAAGCCAGCTCTGTAGGAAGTCACACACTCAGATTCCATAGGTCACCTCAGTGCCTGGCCTCTCTGTGCTAACGACACTGCTCTGGACACTCCTTCCAGCTGAACGGTATCTTCATCTCCTTAGTTGGAAATACCGAGTTCAAATGGCACTGGAGGGGTTGGCACACTGCTCTTGACATTTGGAACAAAAGAAGAAATTACCTTGTCAAAGGAAAACAGTTTTACAGATCAGTGTAAAACTATTATAAAACTATCTATTTACGAGAGAGAGAGAGAGAGAGAGAGAGAGAGAGAGAGAGAGAGAGAGAGAGAGAGAGAACAAAATGGGGTGGGGGGAATACACTTCTGCCTAAGCTAGAAAATCAAGCCCCTTGAATTTAAATATGGCAAATACAGATGGATGACTGGTTATTATTTTGTTTGAGACAAGACTGTGCTATGTAGCCTAGGCTAGCCACAAATTCACCACACCCCTCTGGACTACAGGTGTGTACCACCATGCCCGAGCACTGGATTTTATAACTCTTTTTATGACTATTTTTGTTTTACTTTCTTTTCTTTGTTTTGTTTTTTCAAGGTAGGGTTTCACTCTAGCCCAGGCTGACCTGGAACTCACGCTGTAGTCCCAGGCTGGCTTCAAACTCACAGCGATTCTCCTACTTCTGCCTCCTGAGTGCTGGGATTTACGTTTAATTGCAATGGCTTTCATTTAAAATATAAAAAAAGCTATCTTAACAGCATTGTCTGATGTCTGTCATGGGTCCAATGAGAGCTAAAGTATTGTGACTGCTAGTTAATGTACCTGAAACTGACAGTGTCCTTCAGAGTCCCCTGCCTGGATTCTGACCTGTAATGTGCCCTCTGGTATGAACTGGGTGCAAGCACTATGCCAAGCTACAGATTTCCACAGCTGTTCAAGCTACACTGCAATGGTCCATGGGCACAGTGTAGAATTCACAGGAGAAAGGCACCCCCTGGCACTGCTGGGCACCCCTGGCAAGGCAGTCATAGCCTGCTCTGAGCATGGTGATGGGCTTGGTTTAACCTTCTTCATACTTCAGTAGTATTGTACGTAATCTACAGAGATTTCAGGTGAATTGTTCTCAGTAACGCGGCTGCCCACAGAGGGAGAACCAACAACAACCCAGAGAACAAAGGAAATGCCTTGAGTTTCCATACTTGGAGGAGGAGGAGGGGTCTCTGCCTAGAGATAAGGCCTGAGTAGGAGATGGCCTGTGCCTCAAAGCTGCCAGTGAGACAGGGGAGGAGCTAGGAAGGCACCAGGCCATAAATCAGGCCGCTGCGAGCCTGGGTGCCAGAAAGCTGGTCCCACCTCGGGGCATCTGTGTTCTAACAGTCACAGCTCTCTCTGCTGTCCCCTGGGTTGGGAGAGAAGCTGCAGAGGGGTGTGGCAGAGCCCCTCCACAAGGGTGACATCTATCTGTGGACGAACCACGTACAGCTGAGGCCTCTGAGAGTCAGGGTCCCCACTTCGTTCTTAGCACACATGAAGGAGGAACGCAGGAATGGCCAGGTCTGTGGCCATCCCCAGGTGATTAACCCAGGCATCTGGGCCACAAGGCCAAGGAGAGCCCAGAGTCAGACTACAGTTCTAGAAGGACTTTGCCATTTGATTAGGGATGGGTTTGATTTTTGTTTGTTTGCAGTGCTGGGATCAAACCCAGGGTCTTGTGCATGCTAGGTGGGGTGGTTTGAATCAGATGTCCCCATAAACCCATGTGTTCTGAAAGCTTGGTCCCCAACTGAGGGCAACTTGGGAGATGGAGCCTGATTGGAGGAGGTGTGTTTTGGGGGGCGGGCTTTGGGGTGTTACAGCCAGCTCCCCCTTGCCAGAGCTCAGCTCATTCTCCTGCTGTCTGCCACCTGCTGTGGCCTCTGCTCATGCCACAAGCCCTGCCATCATGGAGCTTCCCCTTGAGACTACAAGCCAAAATAAGCAACTTTCCTCCCTTCAGCTGCTTTTGGTTGAGTTCTTTATCCCAGGACTACAGCAGTGGGCAAGCGTGCTTCTGTACTACATTCCCAGTCCCTGGAGAGGGATACACTTAAGAATGCAAGAAGGCATTTAACTTTGTGACCCCAGGAGGGTGTGTGTGTGTGTGGGGGGAGAATATATCCTGGACAATCAGTGACTTCTGGGTCATGGAGCAGGGCTGTGAGACAAAGCCCTTTTGCATCCTTCTCCTCACAGACAACTTAGATTGCTGAATCACTAATTCGGATTGTGAATTCTCCAGCAGGTCTAATTTTGCCCCTGTCTGACGATGTCTTTTGTCATTGCCACTAGGATCCCCCTGGCGTCTAGTGGATGGAGAGCAGGAAGTCTGCTAAATGTCCCACAATGCACAGGGCTGCAGAGGTAAGAGAATCATTGGGAGTTTAAGACCAGCCTGAGACTACATAGTGAGTTCCAGGTCAGCCTGGGCTAGAGCGAGACCCTACCTCGAAAAACAACAACGTCAGCAAATCCTGAGTTCTGGGATTATATGTGTGAGACACAGTGTTCATGCACCAACTTCTCAATTTACAGAACACTTGAAGACACTTAAAAAACCAATTTGATTTATTTATTTTTCAAGGAGAGAGAAAAAAATGAGAATGGGCACACCAGGGCCCAGTGCCACTGCAAACTAACTCCAGATTCTTGTGCCACTTGGCGCATTTGGCTTTACACCGGGCACTGAGGAATTGAACCCAGGCCGTTAGACATTGCAAGCAAATGCCTATACCGGCTGAGACACCTCTCCAGCCCACTTAGAGACACTTTGATCCGGATGAACTCTGTGATGACAAGAAAGCATCACTTATTGAGCAATTAAGCACCTTTAGTAATCAAATAGGGTATTAACTCTGTCTGCTAGTTAGCGTAAGAACGACAGAAAACTCCAAACCATGAAGCTGAGAGAATGTCTCCTAAAGTTTCTGTTCCCAATCGGCAGACACATCTGAGCAGACACAGGTCACTCCCCTTCCAATGGAGACAGGGAACACTGGGCATTTGTAGTGGCTGGATAGAGGGGTGGTAGATTGTGGATGTTGACAGGGACAAGACAGAAATGTTACACCATACAAACATTGTGAAGCAGCTACAGTGTTCTTGGGAGAGAATTACAGTGTTACGGTGAGAGCCACAACATCACTGTGAATGGCCGTAAAGTATTGCTCTTTGGACCTTCACTTTGTTTGCCCTTCTGATCTATATAGCCTGTGACTGCTTAGTGGTCAGTGACTAAGCATATAAAAGTGTAAGGAAATGGTGGCTGTTTTATCCGTGTGCCAATCATACCAGTTTCATAGTAATGATTAATTGTGCTGCCCATTGGCACAGGTGTAATTCGGCAGTATTTCTACATTGTAGCCTTGGGGTGACTTTCAGTACATCACTGCTTGTAAGCATGTAACTTCACAGGCAGTTTCCTTGAAAATTTTTGATCATTAAATTAGAGTAACACCTAATGCTATATTTATAGTATCCCCTAACTGAGCCTCACATAAAAATAATAATTTTTATCATAGCGTCTTTTGGCTACGCTGAGTTGTAATGTCCTGAGATAGAGCATTGATCTGTTTAGCAAGTTCTGTCAAATAAATTGTTCAGTTTATTTAATATTAATTTATGATCGGCTTGCCTCTTCCTAGTTATGTTTTAAAATAACTTTTCTATTTTAAAACTAACAGATACAGCGGCCGACTTGGAAAACAAAGACAAAGTCAAGTGAGCGAGGTCAAGAAGTCGTTTTAAATCCTGCCACACAGCCTTCATTATGCTTGGCAAGGTCTTCTGATGATTTTTCCATGTGCGTTTCTCTTCTGCTGCTTGATAGGAATTATGTCCCTTAATACTTACAACACGGAGCCCGTCTTTCTCACCTAACAGTACGCTGGGGCTGTTTGCCTATGTCAGCCAAGAGTGTGTTCAGTGGTCCAACTCTGAAACCGCCACATGCCTCCCTGTCCATGTCCCCAGCAGCCCTTTGAAACCCATTCTTTGCATTCTCAGAGAAAGGTCCTTCTCTTAGGAATGTGAAGCTCACGATGCCAACGGCGTCCTTGACCTTCTAGGCAGGATGCAGAGCGCTTTTATTTTCTCAGGCTTGAGCCTGATAAGGCTGATCAAACAGCAGGATTCAAGGTTTATTGCTCAGGAATCTGGCTTATTTGCAGTTGTGTTTGCTCCTATTCTTGTCCTGATCCTTTGATCCACTTGCTGTCTTATTTTAGAAACTCACCAGAGGAAACCGTATCCACCAAATGAGCCCCCAAAGACTTCAGGTTGGGCTCTGCTTATCACTCTAAACTCTAAACTCATAATTCTAAATTAGCCTCCTTTGCTGTTTTCTTCTGTTATGTAATTGCTGACACTGTATCAGTTACTTTCTTATTGCTGAAGCAAAACACCTGAACCGGAAGCAGCTTCTGGAAGGAAAGGATTTGATACAGCTTACAGAATCAGAAGGGAGAGTCCGTCAGGGCAAAAGAGCAGAGTCAGGACGCCAGCATCCCATTGTTACATCCTCCCGGAGGAAGAGAGAGAGTGAATGAATGCTGAGTTCTCAGCTAGTCTTCTTTTTATGCAGCTCTGGACCCCAGGCTGATGTGGACCCCACTGCAGATGTGGAAAACCCAAGTGAATTCTTTGTCTTTTCTTTAAGACAGGCTGTCATGGTTTGATCCAGGTGTCCCCCACAAATAAATGAATGTGTTCTGATAGATCGATCCTCAGCTGATGGCAATTCGGAAATTAGAACCTCATTAGAGCTGTGTTGTTGGGGGTGGGCTTATGGGGGTTATAAGCCAGCTTCCCCTTGCCAGAGTTTGGCACACCTTCCTGCCGCTGTTTGCAGTGCTGTGGCAGAGGTGATGTCCAGCCCTCTGCTCATGCCATCGTTTTCCCTGCCAGGATGGAGTCTCCCCTCAAGTCCGTAAGCCTAATAAGCCCATTCCTCCACAAGCCACTTTTGTTTGGGTTCTTTCTGTGCAGCAACTAGAAAGCTGATGACAACACATGTTCATTTGTGTACACACACACACACACATATATATAATACATGTACACACATGTGGAATCTGGAAGTCATTGCTGGATATTTTCCTTAGCTGCTCTCTACCTTATTTCAGGAGAGAGGGTTTCTCACTGGAACTGTAGCACACCAATTAGGCTAGAGTAGCTAGTTAGCAAGTCTAGGGATCCTCCTGTCTCCACCTCCACAGTGCTAGGATGGTACTGGGTCTTTCTTGGGTACTGGGGATCAAACTGGGGTGCCCGTCCTGATATGGCGAGTGCTCCACCCACTGCACCCTCTCCCTACCCCACATTTCTCCTCCTCCTTCTTTTCTTCTTCTATTTTTGAAAGGATCTCATTATGTACCCCAGGCTGGCCTCAAACTCATAATTCTCCTGGCTTGGCCTCCTGAGTGCTGAAATTCAAGGTACCACTACATCTAGCTGAGTGCTACTTAATTCCAAAATCCACTTAAAACCAGGTAAAGTGGCATAATAGGCCTGGAATTTCAGTACAAGGGAGGCTGAAGCAGGAGGATTGGGGCAAATTCAAGGGCAGACTGGGATAGATAGGGAATACCATGAATGCACACACACACACACACACACACACACACAGCTGAAAATAGAGGAGAAGAAATAAGAGGGAGGGAACCATAATGGTTTATTGTCCATCATTATGGAAGCTATCAATAAAAGTTAAAAAGTGAAAATAGAAGTAAGCATATGACCCTGCTATGCCACTCCTGGACATCCACCCAAAGGACTCCATACTCTCCAACAGACACCTGCACACCTGGGCAGCCTCCATGTGCATCAACTGTGTGTGTGTCTAGGACACGGGGTGGGCACACATCTTGGTGTGCATGCGAAGGTCAGAGAACAATATTGGGGTGTTTTTGCTCTCCTTCCATGTTTTTAAGGCAGGTCTCACTAACCCAGCCTCCGCAGCCCTAGTCTGGCCTCAGCTCACAGCGTTCCTCCCACCTCAGCCTCCTGAGTGCTGGGGTCTTAAAGGCATGCATTGCCACACCCAGGACCCACTGTCCTTTGAGACAGGGTTACTCTTGACATTGTGGCTGCTATTGTCTGTGAATTTCCAGCTTCTCTTGGCTCTGCTTCCCGTTGCCATGGACCCACTGGGACTGCGGACAGGTGCCACTTTGCGTCTGGCTTTACGTGGGCACTGAGGAGGTCTGCACTGTTTATCGGGCTTGCAAGCAAGCACCTTAGACCAGCGAACCACCTCTCCAGCCCAAAGCTCCCTGTTTCTAAAATGACTCCATCAGTACCCATTTCATACATAAGTAAATGGGGAGCTGATTGGTTCATGCCAGTTGTTAGAAAAAGCGGGAAAATGAAGCAGCAGAGGCAGGTTTGTTCAGAGAAGCCCGAGAAGGGCTCTGACCAGGCAGGTCAGAACAGAACACCTTCCCTTGCAGACTAGGGGTTACTTATGGGCGCTGGGGTCATTGGAATTTGTTGATTGCAGAACTGTCCACCTTGCCTCAGGGCTTGGGCCACTACAGGAAACGGGGATGGGTGATCTGGATCATTCCAGGAATGTGATCACTGGGAGCCGTGGTTGGCTCAATCCTGGGAATCAGAGAGACAATGAAATGGCACAAAGATCAAGCCATTCTGATTCTAAGACTTTCAGTTTGGTTTTATTTTATATTTATTTATTTTTATTTTTGAGGTAAGGTTGCACTCTAGTCCAGGCTGACCTGGAATTCACTATGTATTCTCAGGGTGGCCTCGAATTTATATCGATCCTCCCACCTCGACCCGAGTGCTGGGATTAAAGGTGTGCGTCACCACGCCAGGCTGGCCTTATTTTTGAGACTTTGTAAGAAAGAAAAACCTTTCTTCCCACTGAGTCCTGCGTTTTCCAACACACTTGGATAAGTCTAGCTTCCCCAAGTCCATAGCCAACATGGTGCTGGGACTGAGGACCCCTCCCTCCCCCCAACATCAGTGAGCACCAGGGGGCAAGAGCCATTTCTCTGGAATGAGGGCCTCTCCTTCCTTTGTTCTCAGTATTTCCTGGCAGCGTGTCCACAGGCACATGTTCTCAACAGATGGTAGCAGGGCATAACTGGGATTTTTATCATAACATATCTCCTCGCACCAAAGACACAGGGACGTATGGGCGTGCTGGCTCTATCACAACAAGATTCAAACCGTCTCCTTCAAACCATCAGAGGCTTGAGTCCTTCCATGGTGACTCAACCCTTCTGTCAGCTGCGGTTTCCAGGCAGAAGCCCAGAGGCTACATCCATAGATGAGATTGAATCGAATTCCTTTCAAGAGCAGTTGTTGATAGCAGAAGGGCCTGGCATGGTGGATCTGGTAAGTCGAGGCACACATCTGTGCTGCAGAGCTAAGGCTGGTGGATTGGCAGAGAGCCCCGAACTTTGTACAGGAATCTGTTCTGGAAACCCGCCCCCCACAAGATGAAAAGGTACCCTTTGCTTAACTGCAGAAGGATGTGCTGAGCCAATCCCCAAGAAAACAGCAGCAAATGGGTGAAAAACATCAACTCGGTCTTTTCCACCCAAATCAAGATTGTCCATGTTTGTCTTAGAAAGCGTATATATTTTGCAGATTTGTTCCGAGTTTCTGCTGCTTGGGAATACTCCTGACTACAGCCCTAATGTCTAAAATCCCAGGAGGATGGCCGGCCAGCCAGGCCAAATGTGCCAACTGGGCCAAGGTGGCAAGTCTGGGATGGGAGAAACCAGCTGCTCTCCCATTGGCTGGAGGCCTGCTCCATGGGAGGGAATTCCTGCCCAATACAAAAGCTTATGGCTGAGGAGGTCATAAGCCCTAGGGGAACTACTATTGTTGTCTGGCTGAATGAATATCATATGCCCACCAAACTGCTTCTAAATACTTATGTTTATGCCCATATGTTGTTGCTACTCTACTTTTTAAAAATTTAGCCGGGTGTGGTGGCACATGCCTTTAATCCCAGCACTTGGGTGGCAGAGGTAGGAGGATCACCATGAGTTCAAGGCCAGCCTGAGACTACATACTGAATTCCAGGTCAGCCTGGGCTAGAGCGAGACTCTACCTCGGAAAACAAAAAAAACAAACAAAAAAAAATTATTTGCAAGAAGCGGGAGAGAGAGACCGAGAGAATGGGCCCGCCAGGCCCTCCAGCCACTGCAAACAAGCTCCAGATGCAGGTCCACTTTGTGCATCTGGCTTCCCCCGGGTCCTGGGGAATCTCACCTGGTCATAGGTTTTGCAGGCCTTGACCGCTGAGCCATCTCTCCAGCCCTGCTCTCACTTTTGATTAGAGAAGCTTCTCTTTGCAGCTGGCAGTGACCACTGGGGTGACTCAAAACCTCAGAAAGAAGCCATAGGTGTGTAAACAACGTGTGCACACAGCCTTACACGCATACACGCATGCATGTTCTCTGATCATTTGACAGCATCTAAAGACTTTTTAGCCAAAATAATTCAAGTTTGCTTATTCCATAAGTGAAAGAGAATCCTCAAGAAAAAACCATGGGGCTCCTTCCTGGTGGACAAGTCAGATGGTGTGAAACAGCGCCCTTCCCTGCTGTTTACTTCACATTGTACCGTATCTTTCTGCAGCCATTCTGAATTCCGTCAAATTAAAGAATGTGGACACTTTAACCTTAACTTTTCTGGACTGGAGCCTGTGTCTTTGGGGGGAGGAAATGATGATTTTCAAATTAGTAAATTGAAAATTTGACTTTTAACCTTTCATATTCCGAGGTAAATAATAGTCTGTATTCTTATTGTTTCCTTGTTTCTCTTTCTCACATGTGCACGCTGTTGCTGGAAAAATGTTTTCTTATTTTCTGTTTGTCACTGGGTTTGTTTTTCATTAAACTTGATTTCTTGTCGGTGTTTGATTTGGAGCTTGCAAAATTTAAAGTTCTAATTTTGATGATTTCAAAGAAAACTCGTACAAGGCACTGCAAAAACAAAACAAACAAACAAACAAAAAAAAACCCTCAGAAAGTGCACTAGAAAGTGGAGTGTTCAGCCCTGAACATCCCTCCAAGGCTCAGGGACCTGTGGAAGAGGTGGAGAGAAGAATGTAAGAGCCAAAGGAAGGGGAGGAGTGATTTTTTCCCCCAATTCCCCAATGCCCCCCCTCCCCATCCCCAATCAGCTAGATATCCTCCTCCATGGGCCATTTGGATCAGTCCTTGTGGCAGGGGACCATGGATAGCCTAGTACTCTGCCTGATCCTCCTGGCCCTAGTATGTTGTTACTGAGGGGTGCCATGCCTCTGGATGGTCTCCCCCACCACGGCTCTCACAATCTTTCTGCCCCCTCTTCCACTCAGTTCCCTGAGTCATGGTGGGTGGGTATTAAGGCTGCTTTAATGTTGTGAGCTTGGAGGAGCGATTTTTAATACTGTCTTCCAGACGCAAAGTGGCCGTGGCTCTCATCACCTCAGAGCGGCCGATGCTCCTACAGGAGACCTTCGTCATGAAGGGGACAAAACGATGATGTCAAAATAGAACAATGGGAGGAGGGGAAGCAAAAAAAGGGAACCAAGGAGCATGGTAGAAGGGGGTTATGATCAGGGTACATTTTATGTACACACATATATAACATACATATATTATATATGCATAGAGGTTGTCAATAAAAAGTTTTTTAAAAAAGGAAAAATAAAATCCCAAGAGTACTTATTTGGCTGATGCCGATTCTTGCAATGAATAAGATTTACATTCCGCCATCAGTAGCACAGCTAAAGTACCAATGGGCTGGAGAGATGACTCAGTGCTTAAAGGTGCTGGCTTGCAAAGCCTGATGACGGCCAGCTTCAAGTCTCCTGTGGTGATGCATCTGGAATTCATTTGCAATGGCAAGAGGCTCTATGCACCCATATCCATTCATCCATTCTCTCTCTCTTTCCCCCTTTTCAAATAGGTAAATAAAAATATTAAAATAATTTTTAAAGAACACTAAAATGAAACTAAACCTTAAAAAAGAAGTACCAAGCTTGAACCTTATATGGCCATGCTGACTGTCATAGACAGCTGGCTAGGTTATTTTGCTCTCTGGGGGGGGGGGAAGAAATCCCAGGTGGGCAAGAGGTATAGAGACTGAGGACCCCTCTGGGCTAAGAGGAGGGAATGCCGCAGTCTACCTGAATTCCTACCCCCAGCACTCCACCCATGGCTTTTCCCTGGAAAGCAGTTTCTTTCCTCTCTCCGTAAGATCTCTCTCTCTCTCTCTCTCTCTCTCTCTCTCTCTCTCTCTCTCTCTCTCTCTCTCTCTCTCTCTCTCTC
>PVHP010024431.1:0-26529 GCA_004024765.1 Zapus hudsonius | reverse complement strand
TGTGACATCTTGTGGATAGATGCCTAGAAGAGGGATAGCTGGGTCCATTGGAAGGGTTATGTCCATTCTGCTCAGAATTCTCCACACTGCTTTCCACAGTGGTTGAACAAGTTTGCAATCCCACCAGCAGTGAATGAGGGTTCCTTTTTCCCCGCATCCACGCCAGCAACGCTTGTTGTTGGTTTTCTTTATCATTGCCATTCTGACTGGGGTAAGGTGGTATCTCATTGTGGTTTTGATTTGCATTTCCCTGATGCTTAGGGATGCCAAGCACTTTCTCAGGTGAGAAAAGGCCATCTGTATTTCCTCCTCCGTGAATTCTCTGTTGAGATCAGTGCCCCATTTTGTGAGGGGGCAATTTGGGTTTTTGCTATTAATTTTTTTGAGTTCTCTGTAGGTTTTAGAAATCAGGCCTCTGTCTGTGTTGTAGCTGGCGAAAATCATCTCCCAATCTGAAGGGGGTCTATTGACTTTGAGAACTATGTTTTTGTCTGTACAGAAGCTTTTGAGTCTGATCAGGGCCCATTGGTTAAGTGACTGTTGCACTTCCTGGGCTACTGGAGATTTACTCAGGAAGTTATTCCCTATTCCTATCTCGTGTAGGGTTCCTCCTACTTTTTCTTTCAGGGTGTTCAGGGTTAAAGGCTTGATATTGAGGTCTTTGATCCATTTGGAGTTGATCTGTATGCATGGTGAAAGCAGTGGGTCTATTTTCATTTTTTTACACGTGTTTATCCAATTTGTCCAGCACCATTTGTTGAAGATGTAGTAGCTCCTTTTTATGTTCATGTTTTTATTTATTAGATTCCACATATGAAAGAAAACTGATACTTTCTGAGTCTGGCTTTTTCACTAAGCATGATGATCTTCAGTTCTATCCATTTTCCATGCAAATGACATGTGTTCTTTGTGGATGAATAAAACTCCACTATGTATCTATGCCACATTTTCTTTATACATTCATCTATTGATGTGTACCTAGGTTGATTCCAATCCATAACTTGACTGTTGTAAATAGTGCAGTAAACATAGGCATACAAATATCTCAGTGCATGCTGCCTTTGATTTTTTGACTCATACCCAAGTGTTGGTATGAGTGGATGTACAGGGTTGTATTTCTAGTTTTTTCAAGGACATCTGTGATGGTTAGGTTTTGTTGTCAACTTGAACTTTTTAATTATCTTGGGTGGGTCTCTGAGGATGTTTATAGGAAGGCAGCCTCTCAGTAGGGGGAAAAATGTAAGGAAGCTCAGGAAAGCTAGAAATTAAAAACCCTTACTGTCTGGGTAGTGCCGGAAGGAAATTCCAGAGACTCAGAAAACCATTAAGTCTGGGATAGGGTTGCAAGACCTTCACCCTAAGGCTATATAAAGGGGAAGGAGATTTTTCTCCCTTGGCCCCCTCCCTGTTTTCTGTTCTGTGTGTGTGGTGCTGGTGATGGGTTTCTCTCCTTTCTTAGACCTGTGAAAGGGGACCAAACTTTTTCACTATTATGGATCAAACTTTTTCACCATTATGGATCTTTCTCTGGATCTGTAGCTTCAATAAATCCTTTTCCTCCCATAAACTGTGCCTGGTTTGGAGATTCATCCCAATGGTGTGTGGCTGATTGCGACAATATTTATACTGATTTCCATAATGAGTAGACTAATTTACATTCTCACCAACAATGTTTAGGGACCTTTTATTCTTATATCCTCACCAACATTGATTTCTTGATGGTATCCATTTAGACTAGGGTAAGATGGTCTTATTTTAATATGTTTCTGGCACCTGTGTCTTCACTGTTGTCCTATTCTATTGGTTTATATGTCTGTTTTGTGCTAGTACCACACTATTTTTGTTATTATGGCTCTGTAGAATAATTTAATATCAGATACTATAATACCTCCATCATCACTACATTTGCTGCAGATTAGTTTGGCTATTCAGGATCTCTTGTGCACCCATATAAATTTGGTAATTTTTTTAATTCTGCAAAATCATTGAATTTTGATGTAGTTTATGGCCCTTTTCACAACAGTCTGCCAATCCATTATCACAGGTATCTTCCATCTTATAATGGGTTCTGTTTTATTTCTAGTTTTTCAATTGTTTCATAGTCTCATTGTAGAAGTCTTTTGCTTCCTTGGTTAGGTATATTCCTATTTTAATGTTAATATAAAAAGGATTGCATCTTATTTCTTAATATAATCATTATTGGTATATAGGAAATCTTATAAGTTTGTATGTTGATTTTTGTATCTGAATACTTTATTGAAAGCGTTTATCGGGTCTACAAAGTTTTCTGGTGCTGACTATCAGATGCTTTAATGGTCAAGAAATGACTATGAGAAGTTTGATTTTATTGTGGTAAGAGCACAACATGCGATCTCCCCTCAACATATTTTAGAAATTTCTTTAATACTGTTCTACCAATACCTTTAGGTTTTATATCAATGCTTTTTATAGTTTTAAAAACAAAAGTGGTATAAATTAAGACAGTCTTAGAATTTTAACAGATTTCCTTTATTTCCATTGCTATAAGATAAGGAATAAGTAAAAAGGAGAGATATCAAATAGATATATACTCATACTCTACAGAAATTTTTGTGATACTGGTAACATTAGTGCTGCCTGTCTTGTGACCAGTTGTATAAACACACAAATTTACAATTACTAAGTTTTCTCTTAGTTTAAAAAACGATGGGCTGTAGAGTGGCTCAGCGGTTAAGGCACTTGCCTCCAGTGCCTAAGGCCCCGGGTTCAATTCCCCAGGTCCCACATAAGCCAGACCCACAAGGTGGTGGCCCTGGTGTTCTCTGTCTCTCTCTCTCTGTCTGTCTGTCTCTCTCTCTATCTGTATCTCTCTGCTTGAAAATGAATAAATAAAATATTTTTTAAAAATGAAAAATTTGCATGTATGTGGTGAGTTGAAGTTAACAGTAAGGTTTGATAAATAAAAATTTAATAACTAAGTAACCCAATATTTAAAATAATTTGTTGTTTTTAAAACAACTGATATTTTAAAAACATTGGACAACTTTCCAAAGTAATTTAAGCCTGAAGATATTATAAGCCCATTTAAAAAGATTCTTTGCTGGGCATGGTGATGCACACCTTTAATCCCAGCCTCTCATGAGGGTGAGGTAGGAGGATTGCTATGATTTCCAAGGCCAGCTAGAGACTACAAAATTCCAGGTCATCTGGGGCTAGAATGAGACCTGACCTCAAAAAAAATTAAAATAAAAATAAAAAATGAATAAAAGATTTTTGTAGCCTACTAAATAGATTAGCAAGATCAAAAGAAACTAAATAGATAATGTAAACCCTGTCATTGGGCCTTGACATTTAATTCAGATAACTATATGAGAGGTATAAATCATTTGTAAATTATTAAATACCATTAATAAATAATAAATAATAAATCACTTTCAAATACACATTAATACTCTATCATTCTCTCTGATGGAAGGATTCCATGTAATCGAAGTTTGAGATATATTGAGTAAGTCAGTGTAGGTACCATGGAGTACATAAGCTTTTTTTCCCTGTAGAAAATAACTACTAACATGCGTGTTTCCAACTAGAATGACTCTTGTACTCTTCATCTACACAAGAAATAAATAGCTTTACTTACATTTAAGCTTTGTACTTTGCAAAGTAAAAGCCTTTGTTTATAAAAACACAGGCTACCTAGTATCTGCAGATCTGTTTATCTAAGTGTTGTCATGAGACAGCACCAGTATCACGTAACCTATTAGAAATGCAAAATTCTGGGTTCTCATCCCACAAATAGAACCTAAATTTGTATCATTTTTTTATTTTATTTTATTATCCATAATTAGATACATTGAATGAGCAAATAATGAGTTGGTATCCCCATTTCCCCCATTTCTCTTTCTTGCCCCCAATCAGCTGGATATTCTCCTCCTTTGGCAGTCTGAATCAGTCCATGGGGTTGGGGGTTATGGATAGCCTAGGAGTCTGCACGGTTCTGCCCCACTTTGTATGCTGTTATTGAGGGGAGCAATGTCTCTGGCAGTTCTCCCCCACCATGGCTCTTACATTCTTTCTGCCCCTTGTTCTGATCAGTTCCCTAAGTCATGATGGGTGAGTATTAAGGCTGTTTTAATGTTTTGAAAACTTAGGGGGGGTCTCTGCACTATTGCTTTAGTTTGTGTTGAAATCATTGGTGTCTGTTTGTCTGGTTTATCCTGTGTTGACATATTGACTGTGGTTATGGGTCTCTTGCTTATCCCACCACTTTCTGTGGAGTTCTATATAGATCCTTCATGGAAGATCTGGTGTGGCTCATCTCTTGCCAGGATATCAGCTATCAGCCTGTGGTTCGTTGGTAGGGTTGAAGGAGCCACCACTCACTTGCTGCATTCTGAAAAATACAAACAGAATCTCCATTGGAGAGTGAGATCAGTATAGGTTAACTGAGATACACATTTCTGAGTTAGCTAGATTCTATTGTCTGTAGCCTCTTTGTAAATCTCTCGTATAGTGCATTTCTCTTTGAGGGCCCAAGATTTTGGTTCACAGTGCATTTCGCCCTGAGTCCCCAGTTTCAGTTAAGGGCTCCCTGTCACTGAGTGGATTACTTAGCCAAATTAAAACCTGTTTATTGCCTCCCCCAGACTTTGGCTCCTCCATTACACATGTTTTCTTGTCTTGGTTTGCTGTTCTCTCCCAGTAGGAAGTGTGTTCAGCCCAATCATGGTGGCAGACTGTGTTTCATATCAGTGGTCTCTGTTTACTCCAGCTGTTGTTGACCAGCTTCCCATGGCAGCTTATGCAGTGCCTTTCAGCTCTGCAGTAACTACCATCTGGGGGCTGGTTACCATTCTGGTCCTCACAGGGTATCTAGATACTGATAGATGGCTTTCTGTGTTTTCTTCAGCAACAGGATCTTACCTCAGGTCTGGGGTGGACATTGAAGAGTTTTGACAGAATCCTATCTTGTTTTGGGACCTCATGGGTCACTTTGGTCAACAGCTCAGTGAGGAAAGGAGCTGGTGACTGGGACCAGGGGTTGCCAGACTAATCAATTTTTCATAGGCTTAGACTCTCTCCCCTTCTGTTCACAGCCCCTGTTGCCAGACTATGCCCACTAATTGCTCAATAGGTTACAGTATGCAAGTGAGGATTTTATGATTTTGAATCACTTTGGGTTTAGCTTCTCTTGTGTGATTCCTGTGTTTACTAAAGTTTAAAAGGATTGTGTTAGATTCTCATATTGGTATGTATTGTCTGAAATCCAAAAGCAATTGCATTCATAAGTGTTTTCATTTTCTACAGTGATGTATTTGGTGTGTACCCAGTTGAAAGTTGTTAGAAAAGACGCTCAAGTGCCTAAAGTGCTATACCTCACCACCACAAATGAAAGCCAAGTATTTCATTTTGGTAATCTTTTTTATATATTCTTTATTGAAACTGTAATATTTTGTTATGGTTTTTTTTGTTGTTGTTGTTCTGGTTTTTCAAGGTAGGGTCTCACTATCACACAGGCTGACCTGGAATTCACTGTGTAGTCACAGGGTGGCATTAAACTCAAAATGCTCCCACCTCTGCCTCCCAAGTGCTGGGTTAAAAGGCATGCACCCCCATGCCCACCATATTTTTTCTTTTTACTAGAACTTTTACATTATAATGTTTAATAATTAGCTTTATTTTTACCTCATTATTATTCTAAAATATTTTAACAAAAATATTTGGTGTTTGAAATAGATTACTTCTGCTTGAAAAAAAATGGAGAATTGCATTTATGTCATTTGTTTAATTCCTGCATGATGCAAAATGTGGATGCTCATAATTACTTGCTACATTGAAGATTGTTAGGCTTCATATTCTCAGTAAAGTCTCAATATGATTTTTATAAAGATAGTTAGGAAAAAAGCCTAAAACTGATGTGTTAGCATATATGGATATGAAATGCAAAGATACAGAGGGCGTAATCTACTTATAGAAATAATAATAATTTTAATATATGTTCTGGGGGCTAAATTTTGACATACATTTTTGTTTTATTTCACACACTATTTTTCTACAAGTAAATTAGGCCCTCTGTCTGTGGTTTCACATCCATAAATTGAAGCAATATTGGATCAAATATATTTGAAAAAAACTATATATGATGAATGTGCACAAACTTTTTGGTCTCATTAGTCTCTGAGCAATATAACAATTATTTGCATTGCATTGTACTCAGTGTTAGATGTAATAAAAAATGATTTAAATTAGAAAGGATGGTGTGCATTGGGTGCATACAAATATAATGACATTTTAGACATAGGGACTTTTGAACATCTGCAGATTTTTTTTTGTTTCTGCAAAAGTCCTGGAATGAAACTTCCACAGTTAATAAAGAAAAACTATACATTATTTTTCTCTGTTTTCCCCAAAACCTTTAAGCTAAAAATTTCAAATGAAAAAAAAATTCCAAATGAGATAGTAAGGGAATGAAATAGAATGAGATATTTACCAGATTGCTTCCTTGTTGAATGTTACATTTTTTATAAGAAGAGGTTTAGAAAATGTATAAAAATATCTTTCTCAATACCATATTTTGTAAATAATGTCAATATGTGATGCTAATATGCCATTTTATGTTTGCCTTATGAACATGAGATTAAATGCCAAACTATATTTACAGGCAATATATTTCTTACATGCCAACATACTTCTTAGAGGATGCCAATTATTTTGATAGAAAAATAGAGTTGATTGCAGTTTAGTACTCCTAAGCTATAATATGTCTGCTTTTCTTTAAAAAAAAAGTTTACTGTCTTTTGATAATTATGTGCTAGATAGTAAAAAGTAAACTTGACTTTTATCTTTGAACTATGTGAAATTTTTCTGTTAAACGTCTATACAAAAATCCCATACTGTTTATTACAGTAATCTTTTTGTTTCTCAAGGGGTTTTTTTGCACTTTACCCTTCTTTCAAGGTCACAAATGCCAGCATTTTACCCAAGATAACAAGGTAAAGAATTTCATTGAGTGGATTAAAACAAAGTCTGATTCTGAGGAAGTGAAGAAGACTACTATTGGTGGATATTACCCGTACCCCCCAGTGCCTGAGACGTTTTCTAAGTATAGTTTAACTCTTAAAGGTACTGATATAATTACTGCTTCCTTTGTGAGATATTTATTTTCTTCAAATGTAGGACATGCTATTCGAGTAAGTCATCTATATTTTTTATAGGAGTGAGTAACAAAACATAGATAATAAACTTGTCCTAATGTACATCTAAAATACTATTGTGCCTCTTAAAGGTTAATATCTTGATCTTATTAGACAGGAAGAAAAGAGAGAATGTAGAAGATGGATGATTAAATGGGGATAATATGTTAATTTAATGTTATTACAATGAGATATGGCATTGGTAATCTCAACTCATATGACATTACATAGACCAAACTATTGTCTGCCTTACTAAGCTACACTTATAGGGTGATAGTACATAACTTAATTAAGGTTATCTTTAAGTAAAAAGTGATAGTAAAGTAAGAGATGCTGCATTTGGAATTCAATTACTGTTAAACAGCTAAACATTAATTTAATTCTCAGTAGAATTAATATATTACAGTCAAAAGTTAAATTTATGTGTGTGTTTTAAAACACTTTAAGATAATTGCATGGTTTAGGAAAAATAAATATTGACATGCTCTTATATTACCTAATTTTAGCAATATGCTATATATGGTTGAAATAATTAACTGTTTTCTTGGGAAGTGAGTAGATAATGCTATATAATTTGAAATATGTTATATAAATTATAATCACTATGTAAAATTTCTGTTTTAAAAACTTCTGATCTGTATCACCATATAACAGTTTCAGTGGTAAATGCATTTTGCCTATTTTACAAAAAAATACTTGAGGATACCAAGTATAAACACAAAATCTCACATATTTAAATTAATATAGGAAGTTTAAAATTTCATGTTGTAAATTGCAAACCCAATTTTTATTTTTAATCATTTCAGTTCATTAAAAGTGATGATTTCTTTGGAATTGTTCTTTTGCAGTGGAGTCGCTCTTGACAGCTATAAGTGAAGTGAAGAAGGTGGTTGAAGAACTGCAGTATAGGGAACACAAGCGCATTGCAATTCAGGGGATAATTGCGGCTATAGAGTATATCCCCTATACCTGTCCATTTGAAATTTCCTCAGCAACAGAAACACTTAGGGTATGGTGCCAGAGTACTATTATTGCATCTCTGAAAACAGTGATCATAATTAAAATTAGTATCTTGTATATTTTATATTGACTGTTAATGATGATTTAAGATTTTTTTTTGAAAATTGGTTCCTTTTTCTGTTTATTTTGGAGCAACTAGAACTAATAGCCTCAACCTCAGACCACGTGCCCTCCCAAAAACTAGACCTTACTTGTGTTTTCTAAATAATTTAAGCCAATCATTAATACCTTAAATTTTCTGGTAGTTTATATGAATAAATTTTTTGCTCTGTAAGACATAGCAATAACTGTTATAAGATCCAAGAGGCCAGTTCTGGAATCTAAACACAATCAAGACAAGTTATTTTCCTGTCAATTATTTTAAAAACTATGTCTGGGATTATTGCTATGTATATGTCTTTAATCTACTTTTTCAGCTATACTAGCATTAGAAGACTTGTAACTTTTTACAATACTTAATGCTACATAGGTTTGATTTAATCATCTTTTTCAAAGTAATATGATTGCAGAATTTTGCCTAGCTCTTTAAAATATCAAAACATGATGAAACTAAAATTATAGGGTCTTTTAGAAGGTAAATGATTTTTATGAATTTGTTTTAAAATATTTTGTCTAAATTGTTGGTTTTAGAGGGTTAGCCAACCCTCAACATCTCAAGCTGCTAGAGATGAAAGTCATCGGGAAACTGGTGGAGTTAAAAGGCATCAAGATGACAAGCCTACAAGTTTTCAGAGTTTTCCAAGTACATCTAAATGTGAGAGGCCCAGCAAGAAAAGAAAATTTACTCAAGGCCCAAGTTCTAATCTGTAAGTCACTTGCAATATATCTATTTATATTTATATCTATTTATATTTTTATCATGGAGTTGCCCAGTATGCAGGCCTATGTCTAAATTTCTTTTTAGACAAATTTTCTTAATCTAGGCCAGGCTGAACTCATGATCCTCTTGGTTTAGCCTCCTCATTGTTTCAATTATGGACATATATCACCATGCTTAGCCATGGACTCACCATAAACATCACTTGTGCAATTACCCAGTTTTAAATAAAGTCATGTTCTGAGGTACACAGCGTTAACATTTCTTTATATGAAATATGAGGGATAGAGTTTATATACAATCCTGCTTAAACATCCATGTCCTTCTCCCATGAAAATATTCAAGCCATCACAATGTCCTCAAAAATCTTAACCAATATCTGTCTCTACTCTTGTTCAGAATCTTAATATTAGGAAACTCTAGGTGATTCATCCTGCAAACATGTGAAAAGAGACATGTTATAGGTCCAAAATACAATGATGGGACAGGGTTAAGACAGTCAATACCATTCTGAAAGAGAGGAATTGTATGGAAAAAATGAGTTATGAGACACACGCAACTCCAAAGCCTAGTGTAGAAAATTCCACTTGATTATCAGTTCTTCAGAATTGTCCTCACTGACTGAATGTGTTGTCTTCCAGTCCCACTGAGGTAGATCCCCTCAGCCTTTAGTGTTCTGTGGGTGCCCCACACTCTGTAGCTAAGGGGATGATCCCTTTTTATGAGTGTCATTCTCTCCTTTTTCATTAGTACAGTTAGGTTTTTATTGTTCTTTTGTTTTTGTTTTTCAAGGTAGGATCTCTCTGTGTAAACTGAGGCTGGCCTCAAACTCTCCACTATCTTCCTACCTTACCTGAGATTAAAGACATGCATCACCATGCCCAGCTGTTACTTTTTTAAAAATTAGCATACAAAATAATAACTTTCATTGTTACATTTTCTTGCTTTATTTGTCATTAGATTCTACTTCCTCCCTCTGCTCTTGAGTGCCTGTTGGCTCTCTTCCTCCACTCATAGCCTTTCTTCTGCTGTCATGGCACGTGTATTCTCTTGCCTCATTTTTACTTGCCACTTCATTTCTATTTCCCCCTTTCTAAGTCCTCTTAATTTCATAACCTATACCCCATGTCTTTCTGACTGTCTGGCTATCTGGCTGTCTGCCTCTGTGAATATCTATCTATCTATCTATCTATCTATCTATCTATCTATCTATCTATCTATCTATCTTGAGACACACATATGTATATATGGAAATCTAGGATCCACATATAGAAACAAATGTGACATTTGTTTCTATATGTGGCTTATTTCATTTATATATCTTATATATCTGGCTTATTTCATTTAACACTGTAATTTCCATGTCTAAAGCCAGAAGCCATGGCTGGCTTCTGTAATAAAAGCAGGCTGATGCTGATGGTGAGATGGGAGGAAGAAACAAGAGAATTTCCCAGATAGCTGGTGGCAGTTCAGTAAAGAACAGCAGTGTGAGATTCTAGATAGAGGTGCCCCAAACAATTTGGAAAGACATTGAATGACAAGAAAACTGTCCTCTGGCCAAGTTCATCAGGGATATTGTTCTATAATTTTCCTTTCTCATTGTTTCTCTGATTTTGCTATTAGTATAATTCTGCCTTCATAGAAATAGTTAATGATCATGCTCTTTTTTTAAACTTTTGTGAAGTAACTTGAGAAGAATTTGTTTTAGATTTTCTACAAAAATTTGGTAGATTTAGCAGTGAATCCATCTGCACCTGGACTTTTTATGGTTGTGGGGCTTATATTTAGTGCTTCTATATCTTTAGATAATATAGTTCTATTCTGATGATTTATTTCTTCTTTGTTTAGTTTTGATCTGTCATTTGAATTAAGAAATTTATCCATTTCCATATTTTCCAATTTAGTGGAATGTACATTTTTGAAATATGTCCTTATGATTCTCCCAATTTCATTTGGTATCTGTTTTAATATTTCCTTTTTCATCTTGTTGATTAGGGTCTTCTCTCTATTTTGATCAATTTGGCCAGGGACTTAACAATTATGTTTACTTTTTTCAGAGCCAGATCTTCATTTCATCAACTTTTTATTCCTTTTTATCAACTTTTTTTTTTTTGTTTTTCGAGATAGGGTCTCACTCTAGCCCAGGCTGACCTGGAATTCACTCTGTAGTCTCAGGGTGGCCTTGAACTCACGGTAATCCTCCTACCTCTGCCTCCCAAGTGCTGGGATTAAAGGCATGCGCCACCACGCCCGGCTCTTTATCAACTTTTTAAATTGTTTTCTTCATTTCTAATTCACTGATTTTTGCCATGATCTTGATTAATTCTTCATGACCATTAGTTTGGATTTGGGTTATTCTTTTTTTTTTCCAATGCCTTTATATAAATTGCTAAGTTATTTGATATCTCTCTATTTTTGTAATATAGGCATTAAAGTTTAAATTTCCCTCTTGCCTTCATTGTGCCTTATAAGTTTTGTTATGTTGTATTTTCAGTGTCATTTAGTTCTAGGATTTTTTCCCCTTTGATTTTTCCCATGATCCACTCATCATTTAGTAGTGTGTTGTTAATCTGTAGATGTTTTGTGTTTTCTGTTAATTCTCTTCATGTTGTTTCTAGCTTTATTGCATTATAGTCAGATATGGTACAAGAGGTTCTGTCAAATTTCCTAAATTTGTAGCGTCTTGCTTTGTTATGATCCTATTTTAGGAAGGTTCCATGAGGCTGAGAAGAATGCGTATTCTACAGAGTTCAGATGGAATGTTCTGTTGATGTCTATCAAGTCCATTTGATTTAAAATGTTGTTTAGCTCTTTTGTTTCTCTGTTTATTTTCTGTTTAATCTGTCTATTGATGATAGTGGGGTAGGTAATAGAGCCACCCTCTATTTTATGTTGGAATTTGTTTCTGATTTAATAACTATTGTGTTAGAATTTGTGTCTGATTTAATGTCTAGTTGATTTTACTTTATAAAATTTGGTGCATCTGTTTAATATATATATATATATATTCCTTTAAAATATATATATATATATATATATATATATATATATATATATATATATATATATATTCCTTTTGTTAATTTGATGATGATTTAATCCATGGTCCTAAGCATAAAGTTTTCTTTGTTGCATGTGCGTGTGCATATGTGTGTGTTGAATCCATGTGGTGTGTGTGATGTATAGTGTATGTAGATGAATGTGCCCCCATGCACATGTAGGACAGACGAGAAGAGAATCATTCCACATATTCTTTCCTTGATATGGAGTCTCTCCCTCAACTTGGAGCTACTGCTTGTCATCATGAGACACGGATCCTCCAGTTTCTACCTCACCCCCTTAGTGACTGGGGTTAAACATATGCTTGACAACATACAGTTTTTTATTTGAATTTATTGGGAAGTTTAATATATGAACATACTGCAGACTAGTCATATCCTCATCATTCAATTGAGGGCCCTCTGCATGGAGGGGAGGGTATTGGTAGTCATAGTGTGGTCATGGTTTCACCAGTCAGTTCCTGTGGGAAGGGAAATACCTCACAGTACACCTTCCTACTCTGTGGCTCTTACATTTGTTCCTACTCTTCTACAATGTTCCCTTATAGTTGGAGGGCATGTTGGAAGTCTGCTTTAGTATTGAGTCTTGCGTTTTCTCCTTTGATAAGTTTTGTGTCTCCTCAGTGTGTACCACCATCACCCTGGAATAGGCTATCTCTCTAGATATGAGACCAGCACTTGTATTCTTCCACTTCTGTCATGTTTCTTGGACTCCATTGGATATGATAGAGGTAACTGATATCGTGATAGGCATTCATCTTTCACTTGCCATTTTGATTGGTCTTGGGTCTCCAGTGGTATTTGCCAATCATCTGTAAAAAGCAGATTCCCTAACCAAGTGAGACAGCAGCTTTGATTGAAGGGGATAAAAATATACAATCACAAGACAATTTGATGAGCATAACCTCTCTTCATTTAGCTAGAGAACAATATAAGTTTCCCTCTATATTTTATGATCTTCCCAACCATAGTTTTTTTTAATTTTTTATTAAGTAGAAACTATAAACAAATCATGTGTTGGTACCACAATTTCCTTTCTCCCTGCCCCACTGCCCCCATACCACTGATGTCCCTCCTCAGTGGGATTGCTGGTATTCACCATGAGGTTGTGGGTAATGAGTTATAAGGAGGGAGCAATGCCTCTGCATCATCCCACCCACCTTGGCTCTTATAATCTTTCCAGTTTCTCTTCCCCAAAATTCCCTGAGCCATGAGTTTACTATAGTGTTGAATCTGGCACAGGTTGTCAGGCTCACCATGGAAGTAGCACACTTGCTTATCTTTTGTATTCCTCTCTGTTTTCTTCTGGGCCTTAGCTGATTGTGAGGGGTGGCTCATTACTTGCCATGGAGTCAGCTATCATTTCTTGTCTTGTTAGAATTCAGTTATCCTCTGTTTTTGCTGCCTTCTGAAAAAGAAAAAAAAGATTCTCCAGTGGAGAGTGAGATCAGCATGGGTTTAATGGGATAAGCATTGTTAATTTGGAGAGGTTTGGCATTAGACCTACGGTTAGTGGGAACTTCTCTTTGGAGTCCATATTCTTGGTCTCAATAGGATTCTGTCTTGGATCCCAGTTCCAGCTATGGGTTTCTTGCCACTGAGCAGTTATCTTAGCCAATTAGAGAGCCATTGGTTACTCATCTAGTCTTGGTGCCACTATTGCACAGGTATCTACATTTCATGCTGGTTGCTTTCATATAGCGGTGTCCCCTGCTTGTTCCTAACATTGTTGGCCAATTTCCTCTAGCAGTTCATGTAGCACTTTCCAGCACAATATGGGCTAACCATCTGGGAACTGGCTTCCTTTCAGATTCCACCTGGATCTCTTGATGTTATGTGTATGCAACAGCCTCTAATTTTCTGCTTTGATGAGTTCTGAGGTTTCTCAGTGTCTACGACCATCGCCTTGCAGGAGGTTGTCAGCCTTATCAGTGAGAATAGCACTCATACTTAATCTGTGACAATCTCTGTAATATTTCCTTGGCCATGGCAGATTCTACAGATAACTTGTCTCCAAGTCTAATCTCTTTAAAAATTAATTTTTAAAACATATAATGTGCTTTATTATGATATTTTCATAAATGTGTACCACTGTACATTGTTCGTATTTGTCCTCCATCTACTGTGTCTGTGCCCCTCTTCCCCCTCACTAACCCCATTCTTCCCCTAAATAGTCCAATCTCCTTCATGTGTTCATATAGTTATTACATACTATTGCAGTTAGCTTCACATTGCTGGCACAAAGCACCTGACCAATAGCATCTTGTGGGAGAAAAGGGTTTATTTTGGCTTACAGACTCAAGGGGAAACTCCATGATGGCAGGGGAAACTGTGGCATGAGCAGAGGCTGGACCTCACCTCCTAACTCACATCAGTTGGACAACAGCAGTAGAAGTGTGTGCCAAACACTAGCAAGGAGAAGCTGGCTATAACACCCATAAGCCTACCCCCAACAATACACCTTCAACAAGGTTCCAATTCTCAAATTGACATTAGCTGGAGATCAAGCATTCAGAACACATAAATTTATGGGGGACATCTGAATCAAACATACATGCATACACAATCTAGATTCCATATGAAAGAAAATAAGTGTTATTTATATTTATCTTTCATCCACCCATTACCCTTTCTTGTTGCCAATATTCCCGTTAGTTCCTATCATCCTCAGTAGTCTCTATTTTATACTTCTCTTTCTCCCTCTGTAACTCTCTCTCTCTCTCTCTCTCTCTCTCTCTCTCTCTCTCTCTCTCTCTCTCTCGTATTCTATATGTGAGAGAGAATTTGATACCTGTTTTTCTCTATCTGGATTATATTTCTTATCATGCTGATATCTAGGACTAATTTTCTTCAAATGATATTTCACATTTCTTTATATAAATCAAATCCTTGACCAAATGATTCTTCAACCTCACCTTTGATGAGATAGAGAACATGCTTCCTCATTTTCTCAGTATTTCTAGGCCAACAGTTTTCCAAGTCTTCACATTTTGCTTAATAATTTTCTTTTTGCTTTTTAATTTCCTTTTTGCTTAATAAATCCCCCTTGAATAAATATTTCTCCTCTTATGATTTATCAAAAATATCAAGGATAAACCAGGCCATGCCTTCAACAGTTTGATCAGAAAAATCCTCAGCTACATATTCTTGACTATCACTCACAAGCTGAGCTTTCTATGACAGCAGAATGCAATTTGACTAAGCCCTCTGCCACAGTATAAAAAGGAATTCCTTCCCCAATAACATATTCCTTATGCATGCCTGTAACTTTACCACAAATACCTCTTAGTTGCCTATTTATGAGTGTTGTGTTGTGTTCATAATGATATATGTGTCATCTAAGATAATAGAAACTTCTCTACAAGTCTCTTTTTTCTAAGCCCTCACCAGATTCTCCTTTAAAGTTCACATTCCTACAAACACTTTATTTAAGGCACTTCCAGGCCTTTTTATTATTCCTTTTAAAATTCTTACAGATTTGACTCAATATCAAGTTTCAAAGCCACTTTCACATTTTTATATATATGTTACATCATCCCACTTTCTAATATGAAAATGGGTACTAATATGTTAGGACTGTTATAACAGAGTACGACCAATTGGCTGACTTAGTGAAAATAAAATTACTATATAATCATACTCTTGAAAAGGTGGATATACACACTGCTAAATTATCTCAAAATACATTTAATTATTTCTAATTATTTTCTTTTTTAGCTTATTTTTTTTGGATTTTGTTCAGGGAAGGGTCTCACGCTAGCTCAGACTGACCTGAAACATGCATAGTTCCAGGCTGGCCTCAAACCTACAGCAATCCTCTTAACCTCTACCTACCAAATGCTGAGATTAAAGGCCTATGTCACTACTCCCAGGAGAGAGTGAGAGAGAAAGAAAGAGAGGGCGCGAGAGAGAGAGAGAGAGAGAGAGAGAGGGAGAGAGAGAGAGAGAGAGAGAGAGAGCCTGAGCCCAGAGACTTTTGCCACTGCAAATGAACTCTAAACATACATATGCACCACTTGGTGTGCCTGGCTTTAAGTGGGAACTAGGAAATTGAACTCTTGGCCAACAGGCTTTGCAAGCAAGCAAATTTAACCAATGAGCTATTTCTTCAGCCTGTTCTTTGAGTTTTTGGAGAAATATTATATTTTCAATAATTAAGAAGCAATAACTATAAAATAAACTCTTATTTGTTAAAAGTTACATTAAAATCATTTTTTCATCTTTGATAAGTGCTTTTCTGTTTAGTTCATTAATAAGTGTCTTAATTAAGAATACTATAATGAGAAAAAATATTTTGATAAAATAAGATGAAAATAGATGTCTTTATCATAACATTTCTGTTTTACATTGTGTTTTTAATTTTGGAAATGAAATAATACAAAAAATCATCATAGAATTATGGTTTGATGTCCCTAAGTTAGAGATGTTTCCTTATGAAAGCATGATTCTCCTTACTTTCAAAATAAGATGCTTCCCCCTTCCCCTATTCATTTCAGTTCAATAAATTGTTGAGCAATTACTAAATGAGAATTCAAAACCAAAGTCTCTTGTAGAAAGCTTAATCTTATAAAAGATACAGATTTTTAAACCTCTAATTTCAGTACATTTTGGTGGGTATAGTATAATTGACATTTGTGAACTTTTCCTGAGTAGATGAATAAGTATCTTTTCACCTGTATATAGGGCATCACTGACAGAGCAAAGAAACTGTTTCACCTAAGTCTATCTTCGTTTACCAATGAATTTAATTAGAGTTACAGGAATATGAATAAGATGTTAAGTAGCTACAGTACTGAAGAAAAATTCTCTTCCTTTCCTGCAACCTATAACTGCCCATAGATTCCTCATGGAGGAGCTGGGCCTAATTCATGATCCACTCCCCTTGGCAACCTATAGATGCTCTGGTAGTGGCAGGTCCTGTGAGCTCCTCCCCTTTCCATGATGAATGTTCATGGGCCCATCCTCTGCTGGTTTCTTATGGGTAATCACAGATGTCAGAGTTCTTGAGGGCAGCATACCACAAGGACACTTATGTTGCTATGCTAGCATATTTAAGGAGTAGTTAGCTTTGACTAAAAAGCAGTAGAGGATATGGGAAATAATGATTGAGCTGAAATATGAGAGATAAATAGGAGTTTATTAGGCAAAGGAAAGAGATAACAGGATTTTCCCCTGTAGAAAGAAAAACATGAAGATATAAAGTGGTATGGAACTAATGGAAATCTATGAAATGAATTTGGAGATAAAAGCAAAGTTGTTTTCCAGAATTGTGGAATGAAAAAAAAACATGGAAACAAGGTCATTGTGCTGAATTTTAAATTTCCACAATAGAAAATTAAAGTGTGTCCATCATTAATTGATACTTAATAAGAATAAATGCTCTATTTTGTTGAGTACTCCTTAAAAGAAAATTTAAATCTATTGCAGTGTTTTGAACTTTATTGCATGGATGTTTTTCATAATTACAGGTATATTTTAACTTGTTACGTTAAGAATCTTAACCTGTATATTTTATAAAATGTCTATATTAAGAAATTCTGAGTAGACCCATTTAGGGTTTTCCCATATGTGTCTCTATTTATAACTATTGGTTATCTTTTATTCATTTGCAGAGTTGCTGTATCTCCGGCACCTGCAGAAAGGAGAGCATACAAGCCCTACTTATCACGCACCTTCCAACGTATGTTGTTTTTACTATTATTTCAATACACTCATATTGGTGTTTAATTGATTTTATATTTTATGTTATAAATAAAATATAAAATGTTTTATATGAGCTTAGGTCACTGTGAAAAGCAGTTTGCTATAATCCCAAAGGTTAAATCTACTCTGTTAGTAGTTATTAAAGGCTAGGAGTGTTATTAAAGGAGTGGAGTGATGCATGTAAAACCAATTTTAAAGTGCACTTAATAGAAGTAATAGATTTATGATGTTCTGTAGCACAATAAGGTAACCATGATTGGCATTTGATTGTGTATTTCATAATCTCTAGTTGAGACTTTGAGTGATCTCAACATAAATATACAGTTTGGAAGTGATAGATCTGCCAGTTACCCTGATCTCATTACTACATATTGCATACATTTATTTAAACATCACACTATACCATAGAAATGTGTACAGACTTCAGACAGTTTTTTATTATCTTTTATTGTCCATAATGAGTTACATTATTTAGTGGGCAAACAGTGAGTTGTTATGCCCAATTCCCCGATGCTCCCCCTCCCCCATCCCCAAACAGCTGGATAATCTCCTCCATGGGTCAGCAAGATCAGTCCTTGTGACAGGGGGCCATGGATAGCCTATTATTTAGCCAGGTTTTCCTGGCCCTAGTGTGTTGTTACTGAGGGGTGCCATGCCTGTGGACAGTCTTCCCCCACCATGGCTCTCACAATCTTTCACCTCCTCTTCTGCTCAGGTCCCTGAGTTGTGGTGGAAGAGTATTAAGGCTGCTTTTAATTTGGTGAGTTTAGGGGTCTTTGTGTTGAAAATTGTTGGTTTCTGTCACCATGGCTTATCCTGTGTTGATTGAATGCCTGTGGCTGTGGGTCCCTTGTTCATCTCGTCATTCTCTGCGGGGTTCCATATGGATCAACCATGATATGACTGTGGTGGCTCCTCTCTTGCCAGGATCTCAGCTATCTGCCTACGGTCGGTTTGTAGGGTTATGTGGGCCACAGCTCTCTCGCTGCATCCTGAAAAATACAAACACAATCTCCATCAGAGTGAGAGCAGTATAGGTTAACAAATATACACCATTCTGGATTACCTAGATTCTAGTTTTAGAATCCTCCCCGTCAGTCGCTCACATAGTACATCTTGTCTTGGGAGCCCAAGAGTATGGGATCTGGTGCCTATCGCCCTGAATTCCAAGTTCCAGACAAGGGCTCCACCTCACTAAGTGGAAAATTTGGCCGAATTTGAAAGCTGCTGATTGTCTCCCCCAGCCCCGGGCTCCTCCATTGCACAAGTGCTCCTTTCTTGGTTCACTGTTCTATCCCAGTAGGAGGTGTGGTCAGCCTACTAGTGGCCACAGATTGTGTTTAATGTCAGTGGTCTCTATTTACTCCAGCTGTCGTTGATCAGTTTCCCCTGTGAGCCTGTGCAATGCCTTCCAGCACTACACTAACTGCCGTCTGGGGGCTGAATACCGTTCTGGACCTTGAAGGGTCTCTTGATGCTGACCGGTGGCAATCTGCTGAAAGATGGAATTCTGTGGTTTCTTCAGCAACAGGGTTTTGCCTAAGGCCTGGGGAGGGCACTGAAGAGCTTTGACAGAATTCTGTCTTGTTGTTGGAATCTCATGGGTCACTTTGGTCACAGCTCAGTGAGGGAAGGAACCAGCGGTTGGATTCAGGAGTTGTCAGGCTGATCTAATTGTTCACTCTCCCCTACCACTCATGGCCCCACTTGCCAGTCTACACTCACTACTTTCTCAATAAGTTACAGTATGCTCGTGAGGATTTTATGTATTTTAACCTAGTATGATTAATCCTCATGCTTAAGCCATTCCCCTTCCCCCATCCCTTAAACTTCATTCATAACCTCTCACTTCTTTCTACTAGTCTGCGTAGAGTTTACGGTTATTCTGGTTAAGGACCACATATGAGGGAGAATATGCAAAGTTCGATTCTCTGTTCTTTTGAGTGTTCACTTAGTAAGATCTGCTCGAAGTCAGACCAATTTTTCCTAAATTTCGAAATGTCATTTTTCCTTTCAACTAAGTAAAATTTGATCTTACTAATATAAATATACCAGTTTCGCTGTCCACTCCTCCATGGATGGGCATTTGGGCTGATTCCAATTCTTGGCTGTTATGATTTGAGCTGCTATAAATATAGTTGTACAAATGTTTCTGCATCGAGATGTGACATATTATGGATAGATGCCTAGTAGAGGGATAGCTGGGACCATTGGAAGTTCTATGTACATTCTGTCTAGGAGTCTTCCCACTGCTTTCCATAGCAGTTGAACAAGTTTGCACTTCCACCAGCAGTGAATGAGGGTTCCTTTTTCCCTGCATCCTCACCAGAAACGATTGTTGTTGATTTTTTTTTATGGTTGCCATTCTGACCGGGGTAAGGTGGTATCTCATTGTGGTTTCGATTTGCATTTCCCTTATGCTTAAGGATGCTAAGCACTCTCTCAGGTGAGAAAAGGCCATTTGTGTTTCCTCCTCTGTGAATTCTCTGTTGAGAATAGTGCCCCATTTTGTGAGGGGGCAAATTGGTGTTTGGTTATTATTATTATTTTTTTGAGTTCTCTGTAGGTTCTCGAAATTAGGCCTCTGTCTGAGTTGTAGCTGGTGAAAATCATTTCCCAGTTTGAAGGGGGTCTATTGGCTCTGAGTATGGTTTGTTTGTCTGTACAGAAGCTTCTGAGCCTGATCAGGTCCCATTGGTTAAGTGTTTGTTGTATTTCCTGGGCTGTTGGAGATTTGCTCAGGAAATTTTTTCCCACTCCTATTTCTTGTAGAGTTCCTCCTATTTTTTCTGCCAGGGTGTTCACGATTACCGGATTTATATTAAGGTCTCTGATCCATTTGGAGTTGATTTTTGTGCAAGGTGAAAGGAGTGGATCTATTTTCATTTTTTTACTCGTGTTTATCCAATTTTCCACCAACATTTGTTGAAGATGCTATCTTTGGCCCAGCATACATTGTTGGCACCCTTGTCAAAGATTAAGAAGCTGAAGTTATTTGCATTAAAGGCTGGGTCTTCAAGTCTATTCCACTGGTCAGACTTTCTGTTTTTCTGCCAATACCATGCTGTTTTAGTTACTATGGCTTTGTAGTATGTATTAAAGTCAGGTATGATGATACCTCTTGCGTAATTTTTTTTTTGCTCATAATAGTTTTAGCTATTTGAGGTCTCTTACCCTTCCAAACAAATTTTGAGATTATTTTTTCATTGTCTGTGAAGAAGGAGTTTGGGATTTTTATTAGCATTGCATGAATCTGTAGATTGCTTTTTGGCAGGATTGCCATTTTTACGATATTGATTCTCCCTATCCATGAGCATGGAATGTCTTTCCAACTCATCACATCCTCCTCTATTTACCTCTTGAGTGTTTCAATATTTTCCTTATATAAGCCTCTCACTACCTTGGTTAGTGATATTCCCAGGTATTTGATTTTATTTGAAGATATAGAGAATGGGACAGTTTCTCTGATGTATTTTTCTGAATGTTTGTCTTCTGTATATAGAAAGCCTACTGATTTTTGTGTGTTAATTTTGTATCCTGCCACTCTGCTGAAGGCATTGATCAACTTCAGGAGATTACTAATACTGTTCTTTGGGTCTGATATCTATAAGATCATGTCATCGTCAAAGAGAGATAGTTTGAATTCTTCCTTTCTGATTTGTATCAGTTTTATGCTATTCTCCTATCTTATTGCTTTGGCTAGAACTTCAAACACTATGTTAAAGAGCAGTGGTGAGAGTGGACATCCCCGCCTTGTTCCTGAGATGAGGGGGAACTCCTTGAGTCATTCCCAATTGAGAATGATTGGTGCTTTCAGAGATCTGTATATTGACTTTATCATGTTGAGGTATGGCCATCTATGCCTATTCTTTCCAGGGTTTTGAACATGAAGTGGTGTTGAATATTGTCAAAAGCCTTCTCAGCATCAATTGAGATGACCATGTGATTTTTGAACTTGAGTTTGTTAATGTGGTGATTTATATTTATCGACTGCGTATGTTGAACCGTCCCTGCATCCCTGGGATGAAGCCGACTTGGTAAGGGTGAATTATAGACTTGATGTGGGTTTGTATTCGGTTTGCTAGGACTTTGTTTAGGATTTTGGCATCCAAGTTCATCAGGGATATAGGTCTGTAGTTTTCTTTTATTGTTACATCCTTGCCTGGTTTGGGAATTAGAGCGATGGTAGCTTCATAAAAGGAGTTTGGGAGCCTACCCTCTTTTTCTATGTCCCAAAGAAGCTTCAAAAAGATAGGTGTCAGTTCTATGATGAAGGTTTGTTAGAATTCGGCTGAGAAACCATCTGGACCTGGGCTTTTCCATTTGGAGAGGTTCTTGATTACCGATTCAATCTCTGTGATTGTTATCAGGTTGTTTAGGATCTTTGTCTGCTCTGGTCTGAGCTTTGGAAGTTGGTAGGTGTCCAGCAATTTATCTATTTCTTCCAGGTTCTCTAATTTTGTAGAGTAGAGGTTTTGGAAATATGACCTGATGATACATCCAATCTCTTCAGGATCTGTTGTGATTTCACCCGTTTCATTTTTTATTTTGTTAATTTCGGCCTTCTCAGTTTTTCGTTTGATTAAGTTGGCCAGGGGTTTGTCGATCTTATTGACTTTTTCAAAGAACCAACTCTTTGATTTGTCTATTTTTTCAATTGTTTTCTTTGTTTCCAATTCATTAATCTCAGCTCTGATCTTAATTCTTTCCTTGTGTCTCGAGCTCCTAGGGTTGGATTTTTCCATCTGTTCTAACGACCTTAGGTGAGAGGATAGTTGGTTGATTTGAGACCTCTCTGTCTTTGTTATGAAGGCATTTAGTGCAATGAATATCCCCCTTAGAACTGCCTTCATTGTGTCCCACAAGTTCTGAAAGGATGTATCCTCATTATCATTTGTTTCTAGGAGTTCTGGATTTCCTGTCTGATTTCTTGTTTTACCCATCCATTGTTCAGGAGCGAGTAGTTCAGTCGCCAATATCTTTTGAAATTTTTTGGATCCTCTCCCATTGTTAATTTCTAGCTTTATTGCATTGTGGTGTGATATGATGCAGGGGATTACATTGATCTTTCTGAATTTGCTGAGGGATGATTTATGGCCCAGTATATGGTCAATTTTGGAAAAGGTTCCATGTGCTGCTGAGAAGAATGTGTAATCTATGTCCTTGGGTTGGAATGTTCTGTAGATGTCTGTTATCCCTAGTTTGTCTATGGTGCCATTTAGCAGCTTGATTTTCCTGCTTGTCTGTTGTTTGTATGATCTGTCTAGGGATGTCAGTGGAGTGTTAAAGTCTCCTACTATGATGGTGTAGGCATATATATCTGCTTTGCTTTTGAGTAATTTATGCCTAATGAACTGAGGGGCCCTTGCATTTGGTGCATATATATTTAGTATAGTGATGTCTTCTTGTTCTATAGTTCTCTTGACGAGTAGGAAGTGGCCATCATCTTCCTTTTTATTGCTGTTGGTTTAAAGTCTATTTTGTCAGATATTAGAGTAGCCACACCTAGGTTTTTATTCTTCTCACATGCCTGGAAAATTGTTTTCCACCCTTTTACTCTCAGTAGGTTACTGTCTTTATTGATAAGGTGTGTTTCTTGAAGACAACAGATGGAAGTGTCCATTTTCCTGATCCAACCTGCGATCCTGTGTCTTTTTATAGGAGAGTTGAGTCCATTTACATTCAAAGTTATAACTGTGAGGTTTGCTTTAAACCCTGCCATGTTGGAGAGAATATGGAGGTTGGTATCTGAGGTGTTGTTGCAATCTCTTTTGTGTTACCTTGCTTGTTCTCTGTTCCTTTCCTGGGGTCAGTTGTTTCTTTCTTCTGCATGGCATATCTCATGAAGTATCTTTTGAAGGTTTGGCTTTGTGCTCAAGTAATTGTAAAGCGGATTAGTCTCATGGAATACTTTAATTCCTCCATCAATTATGATGGATAACTTTGCTGCGTAGAGTAGTCTAGGTTGGAATCCCTTCTTCTTTAGGCCTAGGATTGCTTTGTTCCAAGCTCTGCTGGCTTTTAAAGTTTCTATGGAGAAGTCTGACGTGATTCTGATGGGTTTTTCTTGATACGTGAGTTTTCTTTATCTCTTTGCTCTAAGGACTCTCTCTTTATCTTCAATGTTTTGCATTGTAACTAAGACATGTCTTGAGGTGTTCCTCCTTTGGTCCAATTTGTTTGGGGTCCTCTGTTTCTCTTTTGGTTGTACAGGACCATCTCTTCCCAAGTATGGAAAGTTTTCTTGAATAATTCTGTTTACAATATTTTCTATGCCCCTCGTTTGGTTTTCTCCTTCCGGGATCCCCATGATCCTCAGATTAGGTATATTTATGGTATCCCACATTTCCTTTGAGTCTTATTCACTTGCTCTTTTGAATTTTGTCAAGGTTCTGATTTCCCTAGTATTCTCCTCTGTTATGTCTTCCATGTCCGAGGTTCTCTTTTTCCAGTGATTGATCCTGTTGGTAAGAGATTGTAGGGATGTTATTATTTCAATATGGTTTTTGTTTTCTGCAACTTCTTTTTGGGTTGCTTCTATCATCCTGTTGAGATGTGATTTCATTTCAAGGTTTGATTTAATTACTGCTTCCTAGCAGTCATTCTTATATTTGCAGATGTCTTCACTTAATTTGGAAAGCTGGTTTTTGATACCTTCAGTTTGCTGGCTTGTCTTTAGTTCTGATATGTCTCTACTGACGTCCATTTTGTTCTCCTCTAATATTTTAAGCCTGGTGGCAAAGCTAATGAGCTGACATTGTACCCTTTCAATATTTGGTCCATCTTTTCTTGCATGACTATCATTACGTTCTCCTTAGGATCTGTGCCAGGATGATGGGGGTTTAGTGTCCTGTCATCCTGGTCCTATTTCTGCTCTCTCTCTTTAGTGGTATTGTTGTTGTCATTTGACGTTATTTCTTCATCTGTCTTAATATTCTTGCGTTTAGGTCTACCCATTTTGATTCCACTTGTGGTGGTTGGCGGAATGCCTTTGAGATATGTGCAGGGGCCAGCTGGTGTGGGGGAGCGGGGCTGTAGGGTTCAGCGGTCGTGGGGGATGGCTGAGGGGAATGGGAACTGGGATGGTGTCAGGGGTCGGGGTTGTGGGAGTTGCTGGTCGTGGGGAGGGTAGCGGACCCCTGGAGGTTGTGGGTACAGGGGGCGGGGCCACTGGATTGGGCAGGCGAGGGGAGCAGGCCCTCAGGGGTCAGCAGGCCCAGGCGATGGGGTTGTTGGGGGGAGGTGCAGAAGGGGGTGAGTCTGCTGAGATCCCTGGAACTGGTGTTGCTGAGTTCTCTGAGCGCAGATAGAGGGGCTGATGGGTTCCTCAGGAAGAGAAAAGGAGCAGGGCAGATGAGTTGGAGGGTGGAGGCCATGGGGAGGGGCTACATAATATCCTCCAGACTGGGTTGGCAGTCAGCAGATAAAGAAAAGAGAAAAAAGACAAGAAAAAAAGTAGACAAGGAAATAGTAGCAAGGTCCTGGGGGGGCGGGGTAGGAGCGCTGGAGGCCTGAAGCCTGGGGGAGGGGCTACGTAGGAGCCCCTGTCAGACCAGGGAAATAGAAAGAAAAAAGAAAAAAACAATGTAAACAAGGAAACAAACTAGATGCCGGAATCCCAGGGGAAGGGCTACATAGGAGCCCAGGGCGGATTGGCGAAAGAGAAAGCTAAAAAAAAGAAAAAAAAACAAAGTAAACAAGGAAACAGACTAATGAGGGAGGGGAGGGGAGACGCGCTGGAGGCCGGAAGCCTGGGGGAGGGAGCTACGTGCAGTCGGCTGATGGAAAAATAAATAAGAAATAAAATAAAAGGAAAAAAAACAAAAAGTTGAAAAGGAAAGACACGCAAGGGCCCGGGTAGGATGGGAAAGATGGAGGGTGGGAGGGTCGGGGAAAAAACCCAAGGGAAGCTGGCTGAGGCCGAATGAAAGTCTCAGGCGGCCGGAGGGCTGAGGCTGCTCCGGTCCGGCCTGCCGGCTCTGGACAACTCACTGCCTCCTGTGAGCGCTGGTTCACGCTGGTGGCTTCCAGTCATGAGGATCCTGTGCTGGGAGGTGTCTGGAGCTCAGCCCGTTGCCACAGCTTGTGTCCTCGACCTGGTTCCCCATTGAAAACCTTGTTTCCCGAGGTACACACATTGTCTGCTAGTCAGCCATCTTGAACCCGTCTCTAGACAGTTTTAAAGACACTCTAAAGTAATCAATCTATGTGAACAGCCATTGTACTTTTATGGTGTTCTCTTTTTTATTAATATCTTTATTATGAGTAATTATGTACATTGTATGAGCAAATCTTGTGAATGTGTCCCTGTTTCCCTCCTCTCTGTCCCCTACCCACTGGGTTACTTCCTTCGTGCACATACTGGATCTGTCTATAGTGTAGGGGGTTATGAACTGCATCAGAGGTAGCCAGTTTTTTTCTCTTCCCCCCATGTGTGTTGTGGCTAAAGGTGGCAATTTCTCTGGATATTCCCCCCCACCATGGCTCTTACATTCTTTCCACCCCCTCTTCCACTGAGTTCCTTGAGTAGTGGTGTGTGGGCATTAATTCTGCTTTATTGTGGATATCTTAATGTCTCGGGAGGTATGCTTTGGGTTGTGTTAGGTATCATTGGTGTCTGTCTCCATTGACCTTTCATGGGTTATCTGACTTCCTGTGGTGATTGGCCTCCTGTTTATCTTGTCACATTCTCATAGGTTTCATTTGGGCCCTGTATGATAGGCTGTTTTAAAATGGTAAAAATATATTTTAAAAAGAG